>PVIW01005707.1:0-100811 GCA_004026585.1 Noctilio leporinus
ATGGTGATGATGGTGGTGATGGCGGTGATGGTGGTGGTGGTGGTGGTGGTGGTGATAATGCTGATGGTGGTCATGGTGGTGGTGATGGTGATGATTGATGGTGGTGGCAGTGATGGTGATAATGGTGATGTGGTGATGATGATGGTGATGGTGTTCGAGACCGTGTGTTGGAGTCTGCCCCCATCACTTCTCACCTCCACGTCCACCATGACGTACAGATAGCGTTTCTTTCTCTCTGTCTCATGGCTGTGCTCCTGCTCCCCTCAACCCAGACTGTGCCACCAGCCAGAAAGCAGGGCGAGTGACTCACTCATTCCGCTTCCTGGCACGTGTAACATTTGTACAAGAAACGGGGCGGGGGCAGGTGGGAGTGAAAATGACTGTGCAAGGACCCATGTGCTTGTGACCCGGTGCTTCACGAGGTTTGTCACGGGACAGCCCCTGAAGCAATGCAGTCGCGTGACATGCGGCCTTCCACGCCCACTTAAGTGCTGAGCACCCTGGTCTCTGGGCATCCCCCCAGCATTGCATGTTCGGACCCCGGCGGTGTAGGGCTGGAGACACGCCCGGCCCAGGGTTGGGCCACGTGTGTGGTGGTGGTTGCCTCGCAGACAGGCTGTGCGTGGAGCTGCCTCCACCTCCTGGCGATGGGACGGCTGCTCTGAACGCGCACACGCACGTGTGTTCAGACCCCTGTTTTCAGTGCTTTGGAACAGAGACCAGGTGTGGGGCGGCGGGGCCACATGGCACTTTGTTTCAGGGGCCAGGAAGTCACCCCTGGGTCTGAGAGTCCACTTTGAGGTCTCCAGTGTGGGCGGCTTGTTTCCGGAAGCCGAGGCCTGGGTGGACACCCGCTGCTCCGAGCGGAGGGGCAGGGACAGGCCCGGGAGCCCCGGCTTCTGTGAGCCCACCACAGCCTGGCCCCTGGCGGCTGCGCCAACGCGCCCTGCAAGATGGCGTGTTTGGGGAGCACGAGCTCAGGCCATGACGGCCCCACCGTCTCTCCTCACAGGTCCCCCGGGTGACGAGCCGCTGGGCAGAAGGTTCCGGAAGCTGAGCCTCGGGCAGTATGACAACAACGCCGGGGGGCAGCCAGCCTTCTCCAAGTGTGGGTGGGGGGCACCCACGGGTGCACAGCAGCCTCCGAGCCGGGCACCTTTCCTGTCTTCAAACGATGCCAAAGAGGTAGGGCCACCCCCGCCCAGGGCCCCACCCAGACAGCAGGTCCCCCCACACCCGCCCGTCACGCAGCAGGGCCCCTCCCAGGAGGGAGGTGTGTGGGCTCTGGGTGACACCCTGTCACGCGGCCACGTGAGCCTCTGCTCTAGCCTGTGCGTGCGGCCGAGGAGCAGAGCTGTGGACACGCAGTGAGGCCAGGGGTCCTGGGAGGGAGGTCAGTGAATGGTCAGCAGCAACAAAGCTGGCCAGACCCCCGGCCAGTCCTCAGGGCCACGTAGGGAACAGGACGCAGGGTCAGCGTGGCTGTGGGACCCGTGGCCGCAGCCCGGAAGGAGCTTCTGCCAGGAGGCAGGGTCCAGGCTTTGGCCGGACCTGAAGGCAGACAGGTCGGCGAACCCCGGACCAGGAACCCGTGCAAGTCAGGGTTTTCCTCACTCGAAGTGGAGAAGTTGGGCCCCAGAAGCTGCCCCAGGGTGGCCTTCCCCTGACCCCCTCTTTGTGTCTCTTGCAGACGGTGATGGCTGGGTTTCCCCCCCACCTGGACCTGGTTGACAGCGGGGTCTTCTCCCCCAGCAAGAGTGGCAGTGAATCCACGCCGTCCACACCGGCGTTCCCTGTGTCTCCACAGACGCCCTACGGTGAGAAGGAAGTGCTGCCCGCCCCCCGCGTGCCCGCCCTGCCCGCAGGGAGGACCCTGGGTCAGCGGCCGGATCTGCTGTCTTTTCCAGTGACCACGCCCCCCCACTACCCCGCGTTCAGCCTGCCGGGGCTGAAGACGGGCGGCCCCAGCGACCCGTGCGGAGCAGCGCCTGGTAAGCCGCCCTGGGAGAGGGGGCAGCGTGCCGGGCAGCACGCAGTGTGTGGTCCACCTGCGCCTGCCCAGAAGCGAACCCCGGGGGTGCCCACGGCTGAGGGGGGACCCCGCGGTGCTGCCGCCAGGGGACGCTTGGAACAGGGGCGCTGGCGCCAGGAGGGAACTTGGGAAAGAACCGCGGAGGCAGGTGGCCGTCACGGTCGGCGATGCAGCCCAGGGGGCTCGAGGACAGCGCGGGACCCGGCTCCCCACCTTCACCCAGGACCCGGCCGCGGCCCCCGAGTGGCGGTTTCCCAGCGTGGGGAAGGCTGGTTCCCGGCTGCTTGCTGTGGGCTCCGCGAAGGGTCCCACCTGGTTCAGCTGCTCCCGTGTCCCTCTGCTGGGCCGTCCGGGACCCGCAGCCTCCACTGTTTCCCACGGTGTCTGCGTGGCCCCGGCGGAGGCCGGTGGCCGGGTGGCCGGGCCCGAGGACGGGGACGGGGGCGCAGGGCCGAGCGCTGCACCGTGAAACGTCCTATAAACTTGAGCAAAAACGGCCAGAGCGGAGGCGGCTCCGTGCGGGCGGCGGCTCGGCGGGTGTCTTATGCGCGTGGAAGTGGGAGTCGAGGCCTGTGAATTGCGGGTCCCTGCCCTCGGTGACGCCGCTCAAAGCCACGCTGCTGACCGGGCGGCGCCCTGTCCTGGGCGCAGAAGCCGCCAGCCGAGGGCCTGCGCAGGCCGGGCGGGGGGCAGGACCCGGCGCCCCCAGCGCGCGTTTCCCTGCGGGGACTCTGCCACCTGGCGCCACGCACACCCACGTGGGAGGAGGTGGACGTGAGACCAGGGACGGGGCAGCGTCCGAGTCACTGGGGCCCAGAGGTGCCCCCTGCTTCTCGCCCTTTGTGACTGGCCGCTGCCCAGCCTGGCCGGGGCGTTTGGGGGTGTTCACGGTGGAACCTGGTGGCCCCAGATTGGGGAGCCTCCTGACAGGCGCCGCTGGGCGTCGGGCCTGGGAAAGTCGCGTCTGATTTGGTGAGATCCTGTCGCGCGCGGTGCCCACGGCGCACGGTGGCCCGTGCCTGTGTGTTCACGGTGGGGCCTGGTCACGGGACCTGAGGCTGCTGAGCCTCGACACACTGGTGCGGGCGGAGGAAGCTCGAGCTTGTGAAAACCAGGAAGCCAGAGAGAAGTGAGATTCCGTGGTTAGGACAGGAGCGCGCCCGGCACGTGCCCCACGCGGTGCCGGCCCCCTGGTCAGGCCGACAGACCCGCGAGCGAGTGGCGGGTGGGTTGTGGGGTCGTGAGGAGTGTCTGGAGGGGCCCCGGCGAGGTCCGCACGGACGGAGGCCGTGCAGTGGGTCCCTGCTCTGCAGACCGCGGGGTCCGCCCGTCTCAGCCTCCCTGGCCTGGGGGTAGAAGGGCTTCTGGGGAAACGGGGTGGGTGACGGAGTGGCCCCCAACTCCTGCGTGGGGCCTGGTCATTGGGGGCTCCTCAGGGCCACAGAGCCCCTGCTGATGCCCGTGTGCCAGTCGCAGGGCCTGCTCAGCGCTCGGCACACGGCAGGCAGGGGAGCAGGGGGCCTGTCCACCCTCGAGCCGGCCCTGCGGTGCCTGTCTCGTGCGAGTGCTGAGCAGGCCCTGCGAAACCCCGTAGTGGTCGGAGGAACCGGGGTCCCCTTTGCCTGTGGCACCGGGCAGGCAGGGCCCAGGGAGGTGACGGGACACAGGCCCCTGCGGACCCTCAGTCCTGGGTGCCAGGGGCTGGGCCGCTGCATCAGATTGGCGATGGGTGGTGGGGCGCCCACACCCCGTTCTGGGCCCTCTCCAGCCTCTGCCAGCGGCTCTGCCTCCTTGACCCCCTCCTGCAGGGCTCCCCACCTGACCCACCCAGACCACAGGCCTTCCTGCCTCCTCTTCCTCCTCTGAAACTTGCCCCTCCCCGAGTTCCCTTCCTCGTCCGAGGGGAGGCAGGGCGCCCTCCGTCCACCCATCTGTCCCAGCCCTTCCTGAGCCCGGCTGCTGGGCACTGGCCTTCCTCCCCGTCCAGGGCAATGGGCCGTGGGAAAGGCCAGCCCCTCTGCTGAGGCTGCATTTCCGACAGATCCTCTCTGTCCCAAAGACACGCAGACGCGTGAACAATGAAGAGGAAGGGCCCTGCCCGGCCTCGGGAGGGTCCCAGGGATATTTCTGGCCTGCGGCCTGGAGGTGACCGAGGGTCCCGGGGCCTTCTGGTGAGGGGCCTGTGCCCGCCGGCTGCCCCTCCATTGACAAGTGGGTCCCAGGCCGCACGGCTGGGCTGCAGCCAGTGTGAAAACCTGCTGCACCGGTTCACGTGCCCAGTCTTACGTGGGAGGTGGGGCCTGGTCTTGCGGGCGTTAGGATTTGACGGTGGAGTGGGACCACGCCCGACCCATGGGGAGGAGAGGCAGGCGCCCGCTGTGCCCTGCGCGTGGTGGGTGTGCGCCTGGGTGTGCGCCGTCCGCCCTGGAGCTGCCAAAGTGAAGGGTGCACACGGGACAGCCCCTCTGCTCTGCCGTACAGACCTATTCCCGTCGGATTTCAGGCCACAAAGAGTGGAGCCCATCCTTCTAGGTCCCAAGTCCTGTAACAGTGTAGGGCCTCCTGGCTGCTGTGACTCAGTGGATGGAGCACTGGCCTATGAACCCAAGGGTCGCAGGTTCGGTTCCCAGTCAGGGCACACGCCTGGGTTGCAAGCCAGGTCTCCAGTGGGGGGCGTGCAAGGCAACCGACTGATGTTTCTTTCCTTCTTTCTCTCCGCCGTCCTTTCTCTAAAAAAGTAAACCTTCTAAAACATGCGGCCATTTGTAATGGGCTTTGAAGATTGTGTAGGAGTTCTTGACCAGTTGTTGGCTTAGGGGCTGCTTTTCAGAAGAGGCGGGGGAACATGAGCGAGAAGAGGGGAGGTGGGGGCCGTGCGTGCCAGCGGCCTGTGGGTGGACGGGCCCTCAGCCAGGCTCAGGCTCCGTGTTTGGTGATGAGCCTGGGACGGGGCTGGACAGGGGTAGGAGCCCCCTGGGCAGAAGGGGCCTGCAGGGCAGTGACTTGAGGGAGGGCCCCCTACCCTCCTGGGCAGGGCTGGTGGCTGGGGCCAGATGAGAGGCGATGCCCCTCCAGGGGAAGGGACAGAGCAAGGACCCCGAGGGTGGGGCGCAGAGCTGACCAGGGCCTCTGGTGGGTGCCACAGGCTTCTGCCCTGTGAACTTGGGACCCCAGGGAATTAGGTCCGACTTTGGAGGAGGCTCTTGAGGGGCAGGTCCTGGGCTGGGAGGCCTTCCCCAGCCGGTGTGGGAGTCCCCCAGGAATGGCCACCGCCCCCGTGTCCCGGGGGGCCGCTGGCTCCCGGCTGAAGCACAGCGACGGGGGGTTGGCCACCGAGATCAAAGGGAGGGAAAGGGAAAGGGGGGCAGGAGGGAAAAGGAAGCGACCCGGGGGGAGCGAGGCGGAGCTGCCGCTGGCTGGAGGGCGGGCTGAGCAGGCCCGCCCACCGCAGGCCGGCCCTCCGGACTCCCTCGACCCGCTCCCGCCGCCCTCTGAATGGGCCTCCAGGGAGGTCGCCGCCCAGGGCCCCGCCCCGGCTCCCCTGGGGCTGCGGAATCCGGAGCGGCCCTGCCCGGGTGGGTGTGGGACGCCGCTCCGCGCACGGGGCCTCCGGGGGCAACCCGCCCAGCGCCCCCACCCCGTCCACGCCGGCCCTGCTGCGGATGGAACCACGCCCGGGGTGCCCAGGTGAGTGGCCCTGCGGCCCTGGCCCGTCCCGAGGCTGCTGCTGAAACCCGATCTGCGGGGGTGGGGGAGGGGTGCAGGGGTGGGAAGAGGTGGCCGGTGGGGCCTGAGAGCCAGGAAGCCGGGGAGCAGGACCGGGAGGGGAGACTCCCCAGCGTCCCATCCTCGCTTGGCCGCTGCCTGGGGCCGGAGCCCCGCGTTGTCCGCCCAGGCCCTGGGGCGGAGAAGCTGCTGCGCAGATGTGCGGCTTCCCGCAGCAGCGCTTCCCAGCCCAGCACATTCTTCTGCCGAAACCGAGAAAATGCGGAAAACGGCGCCAGCCGGGGGCCGGGGCTGGGCTCTCCGCCCCGGGGCTTCTGCCGGCCTCAGGCGCAGCGAAAACCAGGCGCCAGGAGGCAGGTGGGGGTTCGAAGGGAGCTCCTGCCGTCTCCCCCACGCCGGGGGCTGAGGGAGCGTCCCCACGAGGCTGTGACCTTCACGCCCGTCACCCGAGTGACCTGCTGACCCAGGTTCCCGAGGACGAGGGCCCGTCTCTCCAGCGGCGTGTGCCTGGGAGGGTGTGGCCGGCTGGGGCTCTGCCTGCTAAGTTCTGCTTACGGCCGGGCCAGCACAGCACGTGTGCGATTTTGCTGCAAGGGTGGGGACCCCGGACACATCCCTGGGGAAAAGTGCAGTGGTGGAAGCTGCCCCCCGCGGTCAGGGGTCACCGTCTGGGTCCCCGCAGCCCGAGAGCCTGTGAGCCCCCCTCACCTCGGGGCCTGGGGTCTCTGCAGCCGGGAGGGAGCTGAGGCCCGTGCGCCTGCTACCGGGACACACTGGACGCCCGGTGGGAGTTTTCTGCGTGTCCGTGCATGTGCTGTTGTGTCAGAGTTGCCCGCTCAGGATGGTGGTGTCTTCCTAACTCCAGAGGGTGGCGAAGAGGTTCGTCTGCGCCAGGAGGGCGCGCAGGGCACCTTCCCCGTCCTCCTCCAGGGCAGCAGAGGGTGTGGGGACAGCGCGGTCCCCTCAGCGCAGGGTCCTTGGTGAACTTAGGTCCGGGCTGTCAGACCTCCCGCGCGGAATGGACTTTCCCAGGTGGTGGGGCTGAGTCGGCCTCCTGCGAGTGGCTCCTTAACGGGCCTGTCGCGCCACCGTCACGGTGGCACGTGGGTGCCCTTGGGGTTGGAGCGGGTGACACCGGCGTGGGCTCCGCCCAGGGCTGGCCCCCAGCCAGACCAGCTGCCTCTCTGGTTTCCATTCCTCTAACGTGAGCTGGTGTGTGTCAGAGGCCCAGCCGCCTCCAGCCCACGATGCCACAGTGGTGGCCGGGCCGCCGCCATCCGTCACAGAGGCCGAGCCGCGGGGGGCACAGTCCCAGCTCAGACCAGCTGAGAGCACGGGAGGGGGCCGGGACCCCCCGGGTGGCGTGTTGCAGCCTCGGAGAGGAGGGACGCAGAGACACCTGCGCCCAGCACAGCGGAGCCTGGAGGGCGAGGCCGGCGAGTCAGGACCCGCGTGTCCTCTCGCTGGGACAAGTCCGGTGCACAGTGGGTGGGGACCAGGGCCGGGAGGGAGTGCTGCGTGGGGACAGACGTCCACCCTGCAAGGTGACCAGCTCTGGGGACACGGGCGGCAGCGCTGGGCTCCGTGCCCTGCACTGTGCTCCTGAAATGGCCACGGTGCTGCGGTTTCTGCAGGGTGTGCTGCAGGGAGGTTAGGCCAGGAAGGGACATTGAAGTGAGTGCTGAGGGTGGCTGTGGACTCAGGCGTGGTGTCCCAGGGCAGCTCCCCACTCCCGGGGCCAGTGCCCCATTCCAGCGCGTCCTTGGACCTCAGGACCCCGGCCCAGCTCGGCCCCTCCCCGCCCAGCAGGCGGGGGTCCCCTTGGGAGTGGGGCTCGGGCTCCAGGCGGCCGGATGCTGTCACCTCACTCAGAGCGGCTGCTCGGGGGACGGCCACTGTGCAGGACGGGGCTGCCCCCACCTGCGGCCGCGTGAGCATCCCCGGTGTGGCGCCCGCCTGTGCGGGTCAGACATCCGCAGAGGAGCCGCCTTCACACGGGTCCGATGGTCGTGAACCGTGTTCTCCGCGTTTTCCGGTTCTTCCCTCCCCTGCGTGAAAGGGAACCGACTTAGTTGCTTTTAACAGTCGGACGCGCGTTCTGGGCCGGCTGGCTTGCCCCACCCCCTGGGAATGAGAAGCTTCTAGAAGAGACGGCTTTCCTGGCGGGGCCACCAGCCAGTGCGGCCCGAGGGGACGGGTTTGTAGGAGGAGGAACTCCAGGCCTCGGAGTGAGCGTCCCCGGGCCGGCCACGCCTGCCTCCTGCCTCCTGCCTGCGGGGCACCCGGTGGCCAGAAACGCAGGACTTGGGTTTCCGTCGGAAAACTAGGCCATGACCGTTTCCCCCCAGACTTTCAGGGGTTTTCGCTAATTCGTATTCCGTCTGGCCAGCGGCCCATCTTCTCCGGCTTCCAGGGAGGCTGGTTGAAGAATGGCCTGCTGTCCACGGACAATTAACAGAGGAATGACGAAACGCGTTAGAAAAATGCAACAGAGCTTCCCATACAGTCTCGCTTTTCAAAAAGTAGTGCCTTTTGTTCCGAGCTGACCAGCAGCAGAACGAGGCCTGTCTTACCTGCAGCGTGTTTTGTGGGAACCTCACGGGCCCCCTTAACGCAGGAACCGAGAGCGACGAGCCGTGAGACCGGAGGCGGCAGGACAACTGGCCACGGAAAACCGGCCCGCGAGGCCGGCGGGGGACAGCACGGGTCGGGGAGCTGGGTGGAGCCCCGCGGACCTGCGCCCCCCCTCCTGCGCCCCCCCTCCTGCGCCCCCCCCATGGTTCCGTCCAGGGCGGTGCTGAGGGTTTCTGCCCGGGCGGCGCCTGTGGCCAGCGGCGGGCTCACCCCCCTGGAGCCCAAGCGTCACCCCAGAAACAGCAGAAAGGAGGAGGAAGAGCGCTGGTGTGTCACTTTGCAGGAAGGGCTCGGGGTGGAGAAGGACACTTTCCAAGGAGCTGCAGGGCTGGGCGCCCGGCGGGGCAGGAACGGGGAGGGAACGGATGGGTGTGAAGGGGGCAGTGGAGAACGTTGATGAGGAATGAACCAGGCCTGCTTGTTAGGGGTCAGAGGTCCAGGCTGACCTTGAGGTCAAGCACCCAGCTCAGGCCCTTCCCGCCGAGAAGCTGCAGGTTAGGTGAGAAGTTCCGTGGCCGTTCGTCACGGTCCGCAGCAGTTGGGACGGAGGAGGGTGACGTTGACACCCGCGTGGTTTCTGTGGTTACGTGTCCTGCGCCCTGACTTGCGGCCCCCAGGGTCCGAGGCTCCCGGGACAAACCCGATGTCGGGTCCGTGTTTCTGCGGGGCTGTCCCCTCACGCAGGTCGTGGGCCTCCAGCCGGCCGGCAGACTAAGGACACCCAGCCCTCGGGTCCCCGTTCGTCCTGTGCCGGCCCAGCGGTGGAGACAGTGGATGGGGGAGCATAAAAACAGGGGCCGGTGACCCGCCTCACCCTGCTCCGGGCACAGGACGTGCGGGAAGGCGAAGCCAGCGGACAGGAGGGACAGGACACCCTCCACCCTCAGGCGGGGCCGGCACCCCACGCTGCCTCCTGCCTGGAGCGGGCGGAGAGGGGGGTGTGCGGGTGTGTGAGGGACCCCGGGGACTTTTCATGGAGCATGCAGTGTCCTCAGAGCGGCATCTGCTGGCCCAGTGGAGGTCGGGCCCTGGTGTGCCGGGTCGCACACCCCAAAGTCCCAGTGAGCGGCCATGGCCCGGGGAGCTGGGGGCCGACCCCAGAGCCCCGCGTGGACTTGGGGAAGGACTCGAGCGCCCGCGGTGGCATCCAGAGACTGGTGGGCCCGGCACGGGCTCAGGCAGAAGGCCACGTCCACCAGTCCCCCGGGAGACCCCTTGCAGACCGGCAACCTCTTCTGCTGCGGTCGCCCCGGGCCTCCTGCTGGGTC
This sequence comes from Noctilio leporinus, assembly GCA_004026585.1. NCBI lineage: Eukaryota > Metazoa > Chordata > Mammalia > Chiroptera > Noctilionidae > Noctilio > Noctilio leporinus. The sequence continues at coordinate 9,661 of PVIW01005707.1, forward strand.
CAGAGCTGAGAAACAGGCCTGGCCCCCAGAACGGGTCGTTCTAGGAACTTCCCCCGGGTCTGACTGTGAACAGTGAGATGCACAAAACTGCCCCCCTGCGTGCGACCGGCTCTGCGGTGGCGCCACCCCACCCGGTGGGACCAGGGCACCCGCGTCAACAGCAGCAAGTGACCGGTGCCCCTGCTCTGTGTCCTGCTGCAGAGCCCCGAGGCTGCCCCGAGATCCTCGGCCACTCCGTGGGGATGTCAGAGAGCCCCGTGGGACCCAGGCCCGCGGCACCGTCCTTCCCTCGGGCTTTTGCGCCCCCCTGCGCCGTCCCCAGCAGCAGCCCCGGCTCGAGGAGGAAAAGGTGCGGGGGGCCCGGCCTGCAGGGTGGGGGCTGGGGGGTCTGGCTGTGCAGGGTGGGGGCTGGGGGGTCTGGCCGTGCAGGGTGGGGGCTGGGGGGTCTGGCCGTGCAGGGTGGGGGCTGGGGGGTGCCTGGCCTTGCGGGGTTGGGGCTGGGGGGCCCCGGCTGTTTCACAGGCTGCCCTGGCTCTGCTCTGACTGGTTTGTCTCCTGAACAGCCCGTCGTCGGCCGAGCACCAGTGGGTAGACAGCAGCCCCAGGCCCACGCAGGCCCTGCTGGGGAGCAGCCGGCCCCCAGGAAGCCTCCTCAGCCCGGGCGAGTTCCCCGGCCCAGGCCCCGGACGGCTGCACCTTCCGCCGGCCGAGCTCCAGGCCTCTTTCCACAGCCACACGCGGTTGCTGGCAGAGCCCCCCGAAGCTCTGGGTCCCCCGAGCAGCCAGGCCTTCGTGGGCTTTGTCACAGCCCCTGTGGGGAGCGGCCTGCCCCCTGGGGAGACCCCAGGGGCCCCGCTGGTCGGCTCCCACATTGCGCCCCAGCCGGTCAGCCCCCCGCGGGCAGCCGCAGCCGCTGTGGACAACGGCTTCCTGCCCCACAGCTTCTCCACAGCGTCACCCGGGCACAGCGGCCACCACAGCCCCGTCCTGCAGGGCCTGGGCCTGGGCCTGCCCCTCCCCGGGCAGCCCCCCCTCCCCGAGAAGAAGCGGGCGTCGGAGGGGGACCGCTCCTTCGGCTCCGTCTCTCCGTCCTCCAGCGGCTTCTCCAGCCCCCACAGCGGGAGCACCATGAGCATCCCCTTCCCCAACACCCTGCCAGACTTCTCCAAGGGCCCCGAGGCCGCCGCTCCCTCTCCTGGTACGGGCGTCCCGCCGGGGGGTGGCCCCTGTCCCCTCAGGCACTGGGGGGCCCGGCCACACGGGAGGCGCCGGGAGCGACCAGGGCTTTTCCCAGCTTCTACCCGGGGAGCTGCCGGGCCCCTGCGCCCAGGGTCTGCACCTGCGCCCGGGGTTCGCCGGGGTGAGAGCTGGTGTTGGGCGATGCGGCTCACGGCGGCCCCACCGCTGGTTTGCAGACAGCCCCGGCGACAAGCAGGTGACCGTGAGCTTCGTGCAGGACACCTCCAAGTTCTGGTACAAGGCGGACATCTCCCGAGAGCAAGGTGAGCGCCGGGTGCTGTGCCACGCGGCCCTTCCACAGGTTTCTCAGCGTGTCCCTGCTGGTGACGACAGCGGCAGGGCCAGGGCCAGGGGTCAGGAGGAAGGACAGCGGCCAGCGCCAGGGCCAGGCGTCAGGAGGAAGGACAGCGGTCAGCGCCAGGGCCAGGGGTCAGGAGGGAGGACAGAGGTCTGTCCCGGGTCACCACGTGTGACACCTGGGCTGAGGAGCGGCCGGCCCAGCAGACCACCTACGCGGGCGCTGCCTCGGCCCCCGGGGAGTGAGTCACCCGTGGCTTGGAGCAGCTCCGTCCCGTGTCACTTTGTCCAGGGACAGGAGCAAACGAGGCATCCGCATGGGAGCTGAGAGGGGTCCCTGTGGGGTGGGCAGCAGTGACTCCTCAGCGGGGCTCAGGGTTTGCGGGGCGGCTGAGGCCCCTCCCAGGGGCTGTCCCTGTCCCCAGCCCTGTCCCTGTCCCCATCCCTGTCCCCCGCCTCACTCGGGACGGGCCTGAGACGTGGCCAGGGCGCCGGGGGCGAAGCTCCTCGGGAGAGTCCTGGTGGCGGCTGAGCAGGGGTCCCAGCCTAGCGGCGGGGCGGGCGCAGCAGCTGCTGTGGCCCCAGCCGAGGGCTTCCCGGGAACGCTGGGCTGCGCTGTCCCCGCGGCAGAGCTGCCGGTGGGCTCCATCCTGGCTGTGACTGGACGGCCGGTTGTCCCTGTCCTGTCAGCAACGGGGAATGTTTCAGGGAGACAGGAAGGACACCCAGCCCCTTGGGGCAGATCATGTCCCGTCGCTGTGGGGGTAGGAACCAGCCTGTGGGGCAGCGGGACCGGACGCAGGTGTCCCAGCTGCAGCCCTGGACACTTGGTCCCCGAAGGCAGCAGGGAGAGGCTGGCGAGGATGGTTCTGTCCTCCGCACCTGCCACAGGGCAGGGCACCCGTCCCCGTCCCCCCCCACAGCACAGGCTCCGTCTTACGGCCTTGGTGCACCGGGCTCATCGGTTCCAACTCGAACAGGCTGACCTGGTCCCCAGGCTCCCCGGGGGCACAGAGCCCGTGGCCTTGCTCCCGCCACTTCGGGGGGTGGGCCGCCTTCCCCGCCCAGGCCCTGGGCACCAGCTCTTCTTTCCACCAAAGTGGAATAAAGCGACGGAAGCCCTGGCGGCCTGTGTCGCAAGAGGTGCGGGAGTGGGGACACGGGGCCCGGCAGGCCCTCACGCCGCTGCCCCCACCCCAGCGATCGCCATGCTCAAGGACAAGGAGCCCGGGTCCTTCATCGTCCGGGACAGCCACTCCTTCCGCGGCGCCTACGGCCTGGCCATGAAGGTGGCCACGCCCCCGCCTTCCGTCCTGCAGCTGAACAAGAAAGGTGGGTGCCCGTGTGCCGACCCCCCGCTCCGTCCCATCGGCCCCTGAGACCCAGGAGGCGGAGCGGCACTTGCCGGTGTCTTAGCACGTGTGTCCTCCGGGTCCTTGTTCAGGGAGGTTCGTTCTTCCTGAGTTCTCTCCCGGTGGCTTTGGGTGATCCTCGCCACTGGCCGGGGTGGGCACAGGGTGCAAGGGTCCCTCTCCCCCTCCGTCCCCGGGCGACCATCTCTCAGAGCCGGTGGCGCCCACCCCTGTTTGTTCCGTGCGGGGCTGACGCGAGCACGGTCCCTGCACCATGTCAGTGCCGGCCTGGTGGCAGCTGTCACTGCGTTGTCCCTTCTCACACAAGGCCAGTGCGGTTCCTGCACCGCCTGCACGGGGGCCGGAGGGCGCGTCGTGCGCAGACCTGGCCGTTGACGGCCGCCCTCGGCTCCGGTTTTAAAATCCTTTTCTGTGGACTCTGGCCACAGCGGGGGACCTGTCCAGCGAGCTGGTGCGGCACTTCCTCATCGAGTGCACCTCGAAGGGCGTGCGGTTGAAAGGCTGCTGCAACGAGCCGTACTTCGGTGAGTGGCGGGGGGGCCCCGGCGGCCCACCCCAGGGGCCCCTTCCAGGGGCGGCGCGCAGGCTGCGGCCATGGGAGTCGCAGGCTGGGCTGTCACCTTACGAAGTGTTGATGACACAGGCCGGCCGGGAGCCCTGCAGCCCCTCCCCCCGGTCCCCCCGGCTTTGCTGCAGTTGTGCCCGGAGCCCCTGGCTGCAGCGTGTGGGCTGCAGGAGAGGCGGGCGCCCTCCCTCCGGGCTGCTGTGTCCAGCGGGCCTGCCGCGGGCCTGCTCACGCCCGTCTGCACTTGGTTCCGCAGGGAGCCTGACCGCGCTGGTGTGCCAGCACTCCATCACGCCCCTGGCCTTGCCCTGCAAGCTGCTCATCCCCGACAGAGGTACGCGGCCCGTCCCCAGCCACCCCGGGCCCAGGGCCACCGCCTGCCGCGTGTCGGGCCCGCCGGGGCTCCGGGAGGGTCCGGAGGGAAAAGCCAGGACGGGAGGAGTTAGTTGCTTCCCTGTTCTCCGGGGGACAAACCCCAAAGAGTGCTGCCCCCCGTTGGCGCAAGTCAGGGGACAACGCACTGGCCTCGCTGCAGGGGGGCACCGGCCACCTCGTCCGGCCTGCACTTCGCAGGGGTCCTGCGGCCCAGACGCGGCTGCCTGGACCCAGAGGCAGGCAGCGGCCTGACGTTCCCGTCACCCCAGGCCCAGGTCCGTGCCCTGCGCCGCGTGTGACCTTATTGTGCACGTGAACCCACTCAGGGCCGGGAGGACGGGGGTGGGGCCGTGTCCTCCCGGCCTCCGCGCAGAAAGGGATGGATGCGTCTCGGGGCGCGAGCCTTCGACTCCCAGCCCGGAAGCTTCCTCCCGCGAGCCGCGCTCAGTGCCGCGCTCAGTGCCTTGCTCTGGCTCCTCCCTGCAGACCCGTTGGAGGAAACAGCGGACGCTTCTCCTCAGACGGCGGCCAACTCCGCGGCCGAGCTGCTGAAGCAAGGGGCAGGTGGGTCCGCGTCGGGGCCGCAGCCTGTGGCGGCGCCCCCTGCGCCCGGGGGCTCCTTTGAGAGGCGGCTGGCGGAAGGGCCACCCCCAGGGTGAAGGTGCCCCTCGCGCTCCAACACGCCCGAACTCGGAGGAGAAGCGTCGGGGTCGAGTTGGGGGGCGGCAGCTGTGTCAGGGGACGAGGACGGGGCCCCAGGGCAGCAGCGTCAGAGCTCAGAGCTTTCACTGCCCCACACGCGTGTGCTGCCCGACGCACCCAGTGTGCCCGCCACGGGCTGGAGGGACCTCGGTTGCTTCCGTGACGTGGCGACTGCGCGGGAAGGAGCTAGAGTGGCCGCGGGCAGGGTTCCAGGGGACGTGGGTTTTCAGCGGCCGGGGCAGCACTGTCGGGGGTGCCGCTGCGGATCCGGGGGCGAGCGGAGCCCCCCCAGCCGGACGCCACCTCCGGGGTCCCCCAGCATCGGAACGTCAGCCCCTCCGGACGCTGGGGTTTGCACCTGCCCTGCCCTGGGACACGGAGCTCTCGGCATCAGCTCGTTTCCATCTTTGTATCTTCCTGACGAAGAGGCTGTTGAGGTCTTTGGCCCGTGTTTTATTAATGTGACCTTCTTGCTGTGAAGTTTCCAGGGCTCCGTGTCTGTGTTGGGGAACAGTCGTTTGCCAGGTGGGCGTCTTGCAAACAGCTTCTCTGGTTTGTAGCTGTAGCCGCTGCCTCTTGACAGTGTCGCTTGCAGGACAGACGGTTCCAATTTTCTTGTTTTGGTAATTTATTTTTTTAAAGATTTTATTTATTACTTTTCAGAAAGAGGGGAAGGGAGAGAGGCAGAGAGGGAGAGAAACATCCATGTGTGGTTGCCTTTCACCTGCCTCCAGCTACGGACCTGGCTGGAGACCTGGCTTGCAGCCTGGTCATGTGCCCTGGCTGGGACTCGAACCAGCGACCTTTGGGTTTGCAGGCCGGCGCCTTATCCACGGATCACCAGCCAGGGCCATTTTCATAAAACTCAGTCATCGGGCCTTTGATGCGTTAGCTAAAAAGTTACCGCTGAGCCCCAGGTCACCCGGGTTTTCTCCTGTGTTACCTTTGAGGAGTTTTAAAGTTTCACGTTTTCTACTTTGGTCTGTGATTCATTTTGAGTTAATTTTAGTGGGAAGCATGTAAGGTCTGTGTCTAGGTCTGTTTTTTTGCGGCTGAGGGTCCCCTGGGAGGTCCGCGAGGTTGGCCGGACAGGTGTGGAGCGACCTGGTGGCGAGGCGGTCGGGGGTCCAGCCTCTGATGGCCGCAGGACGCCGAGGGGGCTTCTTCCTGAACCCAGTTTCCTTTGTTGTCCTGATTCCCTGAGGACCCTCCGCTCCCAGACCTGCGGTGGCCCCACAGAGGAACGCCAAGGGGCGGGGCTGGGAGCGAGCAGGGTGGGCTGGCGCCTGGCACGTGGCACCTTGCACGTCTCTTCAGTGTCACCCGTCATTTGACCCCGAGCGGCGGTTTGGTCCAGGCCCTGCACGGTCCCGTTTGTGTTTCCAGCCGTTTCTTCGGTCGGTTCCACCCGGGGTGGCGGGACAGCCCCGTCCTGAAAAGCGGCACTTTGACGAGAGGCGGGCAGACCTCCCACACGTCCCAGGCTTGTGGTTCCCATTTACTGGAGTGTGAAGTATGTTTTCCGTATGAAGTCATATGTGTTCTTGAGGCTAAAAAGGGAGCTGCAGGAAAGGAAGAGGGGCTGAGTCACGGCCCGTTACCCACATGTGACTGACTGACACCCCCTCATTCGTGTGACAGTCACCGCGCTGGTCAAACACCCTGGAGGGCCTGTCCCGGGACCCGCCCCTTGTGGCTGGTGGTCCCTTCGCTTGTGTCCAGCCTCTCAGAACCTCAGACCTGCTTGGCGGCCACCTTCCCAAATTACTTTATTTCCCTGAACTCTGCCCTGTCGCCTTAAGACCCCACCTTCCCGGAGGGTGGGGACCCTCTTCCCTTCGGTCAGGTGGCTTTCATCCGCACGGTGCACTCCAGGCCGAGGCTGCAGAGACGTGTGTCCGCAGCCACACAGGCCTCAGGCCCCGCTCATGGGCTGGGCGCAGGTGGCTCTTCTGACCCCGTAAAGGAGGCAAGTCCTGCAGAGGGGCTGCCGTGCACGCCCGGCCCTGGCGCCGCACCCGTGTTGTCAGCACTGGGCAGCCCCCAGGAGGGGGTCAGCCGCCATCGTCCCGGCACGGGACGCCCGGGCACCTTGCCCTGCTCAGAGCTCCCGGGAGGCCGTGATTTGGGGTCTGGGCTTCACTCCCCCTGCCCAGTCCAGCTGGGGGTGGGCTCTTGTCCCACCAGACCAGTGACAGTGCCGAGGGAGCCTCCCTGTGGCCCTAGTGACCTGTCCCGTCTCTGCGTCCACCTGTCCCCTCACGCTTCTCCCTCGAACCAGGGCAGAGGGTGGTCCCCTTCCAGGCGCTGGGCAGGGGCCCAGCCGCCTCCACGCCAGGGCCGCCCCGGCAGCTGCTGCGTGTCCCAGGGGCGCACTGACACCTGCCCCCTTGCCTGCAGCCTGCAACGTGTGGTACCTGAGCTCTGAGGAGATGGAGTCCCTCACGGGCCTCCAGGCCATCCAGAAGGCCCTGAGCCTCAGCCTGGCCCAGCAGCCGCCGCCCCTGCCGACAGCCGTCCACTTCAAAGTGTCAGCTCAGGGCATCACGCTGACCGACAACCAGAGGAAGTGAGTGTGGCCGGCACAGGCCCGTGTGCCGCCCGCGGGGGTGGGGGGGCCGTCCCCGCGGCCTCCTCTGTGCCGCCTCTCCCACCATGCTCGTGGCCGGTGCCCCCACTGCTGCCCTGCGGGCACCCCCAACCCCGTGAAGGGTGGACAGTCACGCTGCTGTCCTGCGAGTCCTCACCCCGCCCCGTGTCCCCACAGGCTCTTCTTCCGGAGACACTACCCCGTGAGCAGCGTCATCTTCTGCGCGCTGGACCCGCAGGGCAGGAAGTAAGAGCTGCGGGGGACCCGCGTGCGTGCGCCCCTGTGCGCCCCTGTGCGCCCCTGCGCGCCCCGTCCGGGAAGGAACTAACGTAACTCTGTTCTCTTGAATTCGCCAGGTGGGTCACGGACGGCGTGGGCTCCAGGTGAGTGGCCGGCGGGACGCCGCGCTGCCCGTCTCCCTCCCAGAGGGTCCTCGAGGGGAAATGCCCGGGTGACCTGGGGGCGTGGGCGTGTGCTCGGGGCTGGGTGCCACCGTGGCTGAGCTGCGTGGAGCCCGACTCGGGGCCGTTTCCGGCCCTTCCCTCTGGGGCCGCAGCGGCGCCGGGCAGGGCGGACGCCCACAGGCGGGTGACCCATCGCCGGAAGCTTCGAGCAGGTCCAGTCGCCACGTCCTCTGCCAGGGCTCCTGCTTCACGGCCCCTCTGCCTCAGGTCCGACAAAGGGCTCAGGGGCCCCGAGCTCCGGCCGCAGGGCTGGACCCCAGCCTCGTGGAATGTGTGACTCCATCGTGTGACCCGCGTGCCCTCGGCCGGTCCCACCCCGCGCAGTGTGGGGGCTGCTGAGCTTAAACAAAAAGGCCTTCATTTCTCTGAGGAGGAGGAGGAGGAGGGCTCCGCAGAGGCTGGGACGCAGACAATGGCCATCGTTGTCCTGGGGCTGGTCAGCCTGTGGCTCTGGTTTTTCCGGGAAACCCCTGCACCCACTGTCACCCGTTTGCTCAGCGGCACATGGTGTGGGCAGGCGTACGAGCGCAGAGGAGGGACCAGGCCCGTGCGTGGGGTCGGCATCCAGCTGGCCAGTGTGTCCCCACCCCCGCTGGGCTGATGGCCCCCGTGTGGCCTGTGCTCCTATCAGGCGTGACTCCCCACGGAGGCTGGGAATCGAGCTCAGGACCCACCCTGGCCAGCGCCTGCAGCACTGCGGCCGGGCATGGGGACCCGCTGAGGCCCGGGGCCCAGCCCTCCGGCCGGCAGCCACCCCTGCGCCCCACCTGCGCTCCCCTCGGGGTCCTGCCTGTGAAGGCCCAGCGGGCGCACCTGCCACCGGGTGCGGCAGAGGCACCAAAGGGTGGCCAGTGTCCATCTGCGTGGCACAGTTTCGGGGGACAGTGGCAGGAAGGTGGCCTCGCAGGACAGGGCCGGGTGCCTGACCCGCCTCTCTCTGCAGGGTCTTCGGGTTTGTGGCCCGGAAGCAGGGCAGCGCCACGGACAACATGTGCCACCTGTTCGCGGAGCACGACCCGGAGCAGCCCGCCAGCGCCATCGTCAACTTCGTGTCAAAGGTCATGATCGGCTCCCCCAAGAAGCTCTGAGCCCCTCGCAGCCGGAGGGGCCGGAGGGGCTGGGGCGGCCCCCCGCGTCCCCGCGGGGACCCTCTCCTTCGGCTCCGTCCGTGTGCGCTCCACCCCACCCTGGACCCTCCTGAGTGGGCGGCGCCCGCTCGTCTGTCCATAGCCTGGCCTTTTCTGGACAGAAGTGGGCGCCCGCCCCACACCCGGGACCGACCATGAGGAAATGCGGGGTCCTGTGCGCCTCCCACGCCTGTGTCCGTGGGGTGGGCCCCCAGCCCCCCCGTCCTGCCCGCAGGACCGAGGGGCAGGGCCACCACGGTGGTGGACGCCTGTGGACGCCGCCCTCCCAGGACGGATGCACATGGTGGGCCGGGAGGACAAGGAGGTCACCGTGGGCCCAGAGCCCCCGGCCTGGTGACGGTCACTCCAGGCTGCGAGGAGGGCCGGCGAGGCCGGAGCTGGAGGGCCACTTCCGTGTAATTTATAGTTTCTATGCCAAATCATTTGCGGTCGCGGTCGTCCCTGCCAGCCCGTCTCTGCCAGCCCGTCCCAGCGCCGCGGCCACTACGCCGGGCGTTGGCGGCACCGGGAGAGAATGTGGCCCTGGACGGATCCCACCTGCTGCCACTGTCAGCGTGCCGCTTCTAGGCTGCGGGGGGCGCCCTCTCTGGGGCAGCAGGTTCGGGGGGGTGGAACATGCTGAGCCCTGGAAGCGCCCATCTGGTCCATCGCGTCCACGCCTGGGGCGCCTGGAGTGTCCCTTGTGCCTCCGGCCCCCTCGCCTCAGCCAGGGTCCACGCTGTGTACGTCCACGCATGGCTGGGCCGTGGCCTGTCGCCTGGCCCGTCTGGGGTCCTGGGTTGGAAAGCCAGTGGCTCCACCTCGGGCTCCCGTTCTCTGCTCTGGACACCGAGTGCCAGGTCCTCCGTCACCCAGTCAGCAGTGACAGTGTGCAGGCTGCGCTGGGGACGGGTGTGGTGGACTTTGTGGTCAGTGGGTCGGGGGCGCGGGACCAGGAGCTGGGACCATGGAGGGCGGTGGACCAATCCCAAGTGCCTCATTTCTATGCCAAATGTCCACCCCGCCCCTTAAGGTGGACCTTGTCTGTCACATGTGCCATGTGGCTTAGGGGCTGCTGGTGTCGCCCCAGCCCGGGGACTGGTTGCCGTGGAGGCGTGTAGCTTTCCCTGCGGAACCAGGGAGGGACCCAGGTTGGTGCTGTCACTGACGGCTGGTCTCCAGGTGGCTCACACCAAGTCTGACCCGAAGACCGCAGTCCAGGCCAGGGGCTGAGAGGTGGCCCCGGAATCGGAGACTTGGCCTCCCGTGCCACGGCGTCCTGGGTGCTGAGAGGCCAGGCACCCTTCTCCTCACGTGGTCGGGCCAGTAGCGAGTCCTCCCAGCGGTCAAGGCTCCGGAGGTTTGCTCCGTGCAGACTCCCGAGGGAGCCAGCCAGCCCAGGTTTTTAACAAGCTGGTACGGCAGGTCTCATCACGTGTTCCATGTGCATTAAACGGGACAAGGTGTGCCCATGACCGGTGCCAGGCCGTGGGCGAGGCCCGCTGCCCGCCTGGCTCCACATGCGGGGGGGGGGGGCTTCCCAGGCAGCAGCGGGCACAGGGCACCGTCCTGGGTGGGCGCTCGCCAGGAGTGTCCGCTGAGTGCCACAGCCAGGGTCCTCCGCCCTCACTGACCCTCGTGTCCCTCCAGTGTTAACCTGTAACCCGGCCCAGCCACGCGCGGGAGGGTCTCCCTGGGTGTGTGTGCAGCACGGAATCCAGCATCGCGCCTCCTGCTCCGCCCTGACGGCTGGTGGCGTTTTCACTTTCCGTGTGTCGTCACACGTGTATCCAGCACGCACACGACCATTCCATGAACCCTCTGTATAGTCGTTTTCTCTGCTCTTGAAATATCATCTCTATTCAGAGTATAATAAAATATTAACCTTGGTAACTCCGTGAGGCTCCTGGTGCTTGGGCTGAAGGGGAGGCCTGAGGTGTGTGCGTCAGTGTGCGTGACCTTCTGTGGGCGTGTGTCCACGCGTGCATTCATCTGGCTCTGGAGACCGGCTGAGGCAGCCATGACCGCGCATGGTGGCGGCTTCTGCGGGTTCAGGGCCCAGACGATGAGGGGTCCCAGCGGCCGGCGGGACAGCCACGGCCCCGCCCAGCTGCAGAGCAGGACCTGGGGACACGCGGGTCACACGGCGCCACTGGGTCTGTCCGGTGCCTCATTTGGGCTTTACAACACTTCCCTCCCCGTGGCCACACCAGCCGGTGCGCCCCTGCTCCCCTGGCCCGAGAGGCGCCCCCGTGCCCCTCTTCCTGTGTGGCCCCTCTTGTGTCCCCCGGAGAGAACCAGGGCCCCGCCCGCCGTCCCTGGCCTGCAGGGACTCGGCTGAGCCCGAGCTGCCCCCAGCTGTCCTGTCCTGGCGCCCAGCCAGCGTCTCCTCCCCCCGGGGTTGTGGGTGCAAATGCCCCCTGACCCCCGAGGCCGTCCGTCCCCCGGGACACGCGCACAGGGACACCGGTGACAGAGCGGACAGGCCCGGTGTCCAGGCAGCACTGGCCACGCTCCTTTCTTCACTTTGGGCCACTCGAGCCTGTGACCCTGGAAGGCCGCTTCTCCAGGAAACTGGGAGAAATGTCTGTTCCCCTTTTTTATTTCTATCGCCTTCAGAGCAACTTCTTTCCTGGGCGCCGCCCAAGTGAGCAAGTCCCTCCGCTTGTTTCATACCTTCCAGCCACCTCCGCGCTCACAGCGCGGTGTCCCGGCCTCCGCCCCGTGGGCTGCCGTGACCTTCACGGCCTGTGTGACCTTCAGCCCTTCCTGCCGGCCGGACGGAGTGGAAGCAGCTGGGCAGCAAGGGCTGGCCCGGTGGGCGGCCGGTGCCCCAGGGCCTGTTTCTGGAAACTCACCCTCACGACATCACTAACTCAGGTCTGAGTACACGTGTTGTGAACAAAGAAACGGGTCGAAGCATTTCAAACAGTGAGTTGCTCGGGGACGGTTGGACATTAGTTGTTGGGTCAAGTGTCCATTGGACGGAGTCTCCCGTCTCCCAAGAGGCCTGACGTTGGTTTAACGTACGTGCTGCAAAACTCCGTTGAAACGGGCGTTCAGACCCGTAGCAGATTCACATGGTCGCGCGGCGGTCACGGCGACCCAGTCTGACAAGACAGGCGTCCCCGCGGCACCGTCACAGGGGCCACAGCAGCCTTCCCGCCCCCGAGAGGAGGAAACGGCTCGCGAGCCCGTCCGCTGGTGGCTGGATTCGCAGGTCCTGGAGCCGCAGCGGCGCCCGGGGAGGAGCCGCAGAAACCGGTCGGGTGGCCGTGGGACATGGGACGTGGGGCGGACGAGGCAATGGGGAGGGGCTGCTGGGTGGGGACAGGAGCTCCCCTCTCAGTGGCGAGGTTTCTGACACTAGAGGCAGGTGTGTGTCGCACACTCGGGAGGGCCGGTGCCCCTGGGCTGCCCACTCGCAATGCTGACGGCAGCTCTTGACACGACACGTAGTTTTCGCCACAATTAAAACCCGTGGGTGGGGAGTGAGTGGGTGGGGTCGCCTCTCGGGGGGGCATAGCACGTGGGACGACCAGACGGCAGGTGTGGGACAGCCTGGTGGTCACGCCACCGGTGCTCCGTGACCTCGTCCGGCCTCCCCCGCGAGTCCGAGGTCCGTTGGGCTCTGCGCAAGGCCTCCCTCTCCGGAGTTGGGGCTCCGGCGGACGCCAGAGGGGACCTAAGGGAAGACCAGTGGCCCCTATTTCAGCCAAACACTCTGGTATCGAAGCTCAGCCGCGCTGGCGCTGCAGGACAGAGGCCCAGCGTGGCAGAAACTAGCCCCACGGAGCCAGGGTGCCCAGTGGTGGCAGGGGAAGGAACTCGGGGGTCTGTGCGGCACGGGGCCTCCAGGGCCTGACCCCCCCGCCCTCCCAGCTCCCACCGCAGCCCCCAGGGCAGTGTGGGGGCAACCGGTCCTCACAGGTCACCAGGACACCGTGTCTGCGCCCTTGGGCTGCAGGGGAGGCCAAGATTCCCAGTAGCTTTTCAAAGAAGTTACAAAACACTTTCCTTCCCCTTTCGGTAAACAAAGAAACTGCCAAAATGAAGCCTCACTGCGTGTCCTTCCTCAGAGGGTGATAACAGGGCCCATCCATCACTTTTATTTCCTCGGGGTGAGCGGCCCCCACGGGGCGGGGGGCCGTGCCCCCCAGGGCCCTGCACTTTTGTCCTTGTCCACCATTGGCTCTGGCGACGGCCGGTGTTTATTTCAACTCATAATTAAAGAAGAATGTTAAGTGGGCAACTGCACTCCTTTCCAAATGCTGGAAAGAGCTGGAACAGTGTAGCCCCTTGAGAAACGCTTAGGAAGGGGAAAAAAATAATAATAACAAATTTGGAAATAACAGATCACTTTAGTTCGGGTCACGTGAAACGTTCCTAGACTGTTTTTTCGTTTGTTTTTTCAAGGAGGATTCTATGGAAATCAACAAAAAGAGGTCAACTGTCACAACAATTTCAGAGTCGCCACTAGAAACCAAACAAAGGCAGACCCTGGAGACGGCAGGGTTGGTGTCTCCGCCAGGGTCTGGCCGGAGGGTGACCGATGGGTAAACACGGCCCCACGGCCGTTCCGCCTTCTCACGGGAGCCGCTCCTGCACCCAGCGGCCTTTTGGGGAGGAAGGGGTCCCGTTACGGGTCTGAGGGGCCCGGCACCCTCACCTCATGAAACTGCAACAACCCGGAAGGCTCGGGGGCCCGGGTCCTCCAACAGGGCTTCTCCGCACGCCCAGGGCCGGTGGGTCAGGCGCCCTGGGGGGTTCGCACAACGCCCCACCCACAGGCCGCCGTGCGTGGGGCAGAAGCCCGGCCAGGGCGCGTCCCGCGGCACCTACCCCTGGTCAGCGCCTGGCCTGGACGGCCACGCACAGCAGTTTCCTTCTCCCCATTCACTTCTCATGAGCTGCTGTGCTTCCGGGCACCCATACCCTCAGTTCTGTTGTCCCCCTGTGGCAACCACAGTGAAGAGCCTCCGGTGCGTGGTGCACAGATGGGTGGCGCGGGGTGGCCCTGCCGGGACCCGCGCCCAGACACTCTCACTTCACCCACCGAGAGCACCCGACTCAGAAGTGACGGGAAGACAGGGGCATCTGCTCAGCTCCCCCCTCAGCTCCTTGTTCTGGAGTCAGAGCCTCCAGGCACCTGGCTGCACTGCGGGAGCAGCGTGGCGGGTGGGCTGGGTTCCTCACAGTGACGGTCAAATTAGCGGGCAGCGTGCCCTCGGGGGACAGCTGATCCACGGCTCGGTGGCTGTGGCCCCCCACAGTGCGCGTTCTGGGCTCGGAGCCACCGTGGCATTTCAGGACAGGACAGGTCAGGAGGGGCGGCAGGGTTGGGGTGCGGCCCGCCAGGGAAGGAGGAAGCCAGCAGGATGGACTGGCCTGGGGTCCAGGGCATAGCTGTGCCCCTAGAAAGGGTCCCCACCCAGGTTCTGAGGGAGCCACCAGGGACATGAGGAGGGGCTGTGCTCCAGAAATCCCTGCAAGGGGCGGGAACCATGCACCAGGGGGTGACCCCCTCTCTGTCTCTCTGTTGGGGGCAGGTGTGATCTGGGGTTCTTCATCTGACCCCTACGCCCCCTGGAGGTGCCAGTGGGCAACTGTGCGGCAGGATCTGCCGTGAGGGCCGGAGGCAGCTGAGTTGTCACCCAGAGCTGCGGGCAGGACTCGGACTTGAACCTGCCTGGGGGGCTCCCTACTGGCTGGGACCCTGTAGAGTCAGCAGCACACGGGGCTCCTCTGCCCTCATCACCGGAGGCTGGGCCTTGGGCTGTTCCCCTAGGAAACCAGAAAAGTAGGTCTCCTGACAAACAAGTCGTTGACGGGAAGTGGGGTGCAGCTTGAACAGGGAGGTGCAGCCAGGTTGCATTTCTTCGTGTGGCTGCTTGGGCTTCCTCACATCATGGCAGCCCCAGCCTAGCCGGGCTCTCCACGTGGCGGCTGGAGCCTCCGCGAGCCCACGTTCCCCATGGGTGCAGGGAGGCAGCCCCAGGTCTGGCCTTGGGGTTCACGTGCGTCACTTCAGTCTTGCTCACTAGGGAGAAGAGCGCAGGGCGTGTTTGCAGCGAGCCACTGGGACAGCCTTCGGAAACTGCCCGCCACCGGCATTTACTTCGTTATCGTTATTTTACTATTAGTAACAGCCTGCAACCAAGTCTTTCTTCGCCTATGTCACCATTTCTGCTTAGCAGCACGTTTACCAATCGGCCAATGATCTGGCTGCCGGCGAATTCGTCACGGAGATGGGGGTGGGGTGGGGACGTGGGCGCAGCGCCTCAAGGCCTTCGGGCTGGACAGACATGCAGTTCGGGGAGCAGGGAACCCCCCTGCTGGGGTCCCTCCTCCCTCAGTCGTCGCCCAGTAACCGACTGGGACGAAGAAGCCCCTTGCATGAAGCAGGGGGGCAGCAACATGCGTGAGGTCTTGGCGCTGAGTCCAAGGTCCGCCCGGCAAGGTTCAGGACCATCATCATCTCCCCTGGGGAGAGCCCAACCACAGGTGGACTGCGGGGCACCTGGCTGGGACACTCGTCATGCAAATGGCTGGCACCTGACGGAACTGGCGGGAGAGGGAAGTGGGGAGCCCAGCCTCAGCCCTGCCTGGGGCGCAGGCCTCCTGATGTGGCTGCTGTGGCATCACTCGGGGACCAAGGCCAGGAGCCTAGACCTCGACTGGGGCGGGGCCGCCTCCTTCTTGCTGGAAAGGTCGTGAGGTCCGCAGGTGCCCCGTGGGTGTGGGGCGCAGCACGCAGAGCAGCCTCCCTCGTGGGGCTGCGCACCTCACTAGGGGGGGTCCAGGGTGCGCAGGCGGCGAGGGCGCCGGGACCTGCCGGCAGCAGCGAGGACAGGTGGGCGGGACCTGGGCCAGGGCTTCGCTGGGTGGCTCTGGACTCGGGGACCCGGAACAGGGACCCGAGCAGGGAGGGGACTGACCTAGTTAGAGGGCAGCCCGGCTGAGCTGCTGCGCTGAGCTAGGGACGCTCACCTGGCTGGTGGCTCCGGGGGGAGGACACTGCCCGACACCCAGGGCTGGTCCCCGGTCGGGGCACAGCAAGAATCCTCCAGCATGAACGCATCGCAAGGGGTGCAGCCCATTCCCTCCCTCCCTCCCTCTCCCCAGCTCGCAAACCAATTTTAAAACGTTTTTAATGGCAAGAAGGAAAATTAGGGGAAAGGGACCAGCCTAAGCCAACAGCACTGAAGGGAGAATGCAGGACAGAGTTACAAGGGTTAAATGCGTTTAAACCAGAATAAATATGCCCTCAAAGATGATGAAACAAAAACAAATTGGAGCAAAAAACCCCCGTGTTGAAAGCCAGCAAGTGGGGCGGGTCTTCGGCAGGGCCCCTGAGTGGGCAGCTGGCTGGGGCCGGGTGGCTGGGGCAGGGCCTGACCCCTGGGGCTGCCGTCTGCCCGGGCGCCATGTGTCAGGGGGCCATGTGTCTGTCAGGGGACGGGGTACCTTGTGCAGGAAACCCTTCCAGCCGCACCGCACTGTCCTGTGAGGTTCAGCTCCGGGTCAGCCTGCCCCACGCCAGTGCCCGGGGGCTGTGCCAACGGCATCCAGAGGGGCCACGGAGGTGAATTTTAGGGGTGGCGGCAGCTGGGCCTCCAGCTGCCAGGTAGGCAAGTGAAGGCCTGCCTCAGTTTCTCCCTGGCGGGCAGCCCAGGATCCCACCCGGTCCGTGGGTCTCAGGTTCTAGACTGAAAGGTCAGCATCTCCGAGCGTCCAGCCTGCTCTGCAGAGCTCAGACCTGCCAGCCCCAGCCCTACAGGCTGCCCCGTGAAGACGCCCCCCCCCCCCGCCCGCCGACTCTATTTTCCACGTGCACGTACCCATCCCACTGGTTCCCTGTCTCCACAGGACTCGACCAGCTCAAGGGTTACGGCCTGCATTTCTGTGTGAAGAAAGTGAGACTCGGAGAACTGTAGGGGTGCTGGGGTCCCTCATCACATAGGTGCAGCGGGGCCATGGGTGCTGCAGGGCGCCTGCCCCTCAGAGGTGCCCTACGCCCACCCCTAGGCAGCTGGTCGGGCTGAGGAGGGGGACCACTTCACACGGGGACATGAGGCCTGGACGACCCCTTGGTCTCGTGGGGAGGCCACACCCGTGGGGAGCTCTCGGGCCTCAGCTCTGAGCCACCCAGCGGGAACGTGCAGGGTGACCCAGGGGAGAGTGGCTGGTCCCACCCGCCTGGGCGTTGGGAGCTCAGGGCGGCCCCTGGTCAGAACACAGACCGCCCGGCGCTCAGAGGACATTCTGGCCCCCGTGGGGCCGGCTACCGAGAAGCAGGGCCACTGGGAGGGGGAGCAGCGGGGCGCGTGGCCCGTGTCCGTGGTGGGCGTGTGACCCCAGTGGGGTGTGAGCTGGAGACATGGGTGGGCCCGGATTCGGAGCTGCCAGGGGCCTGGAGGCCGGAATGTGCAGCCCACGCCACGTGACAGGACTCGTGGAGCGTTTTGATTTTTTTAACTTAACCACCTGGCTGCTCAAGGAAGATCAAACGGGAAAAGGAAAAGAGTAAATGAGGTAACGCTGAGCAGCAGGAGGAAAAGACCCGGAGCTTGAAGAGAATGGCAGGAAAAGGTAAATAACAAGGAAGAATCAAATAAGAAAACTACTTTTCTTCCAGCTCCAGCTGATGATTAAATTGCAAACTATGCAAAAAGCAGGATTTGTTCTGAAACCAAAACCACAAATTGAAACGAGGAGGGAGGAAGTGCTGGGGACACACTTGACAGCAGGGCGTGGCTGTGCCGGCGCTGACGGGGCCACGTGGCACCGAGCTCCACCGTGGCACCGAGATCCACCGTGGCACCGAGCTCCACCATGGCGCTGAGGCCACGCGCCCGCCCGCCCCGCTCCGGTGGGCAGGGAGACCCTCCCGCAGCCCCGCGCAGACGGACACGCAGACCCCGGAGCTGGTCCAGCAGGCTCTGGGGGGAACCCCCTGCTAAGGCTGCGCAGCCGGTGAGGCCCCGTGTGCATGACAGGCCCTCCTCTCCGCTGCCCCAGCCCCCAGCCAGACCCTCGGGCCGTGCGCTGCCCCCGCCTCCCTCCCTGTCACCCATGGGCGCTGTTGCGCCGCTGGCTGGGGGCAGGCTGGGTGCTCAAGGCCCCACAGGTGCCCCCGTGCATGTCCCCAGTCATCCCTTTCGGCCTCTGCTGTGACGCCGGGAAGGAGTCCTCGCTGTCTGCGGTCAGAGGACGCTGGGCAGGAAGCACGGTCAGGGGTGCGGCCCTGGGTCCTGGTCTGCCCGGCGTTCCTAGCGCAGAGGATGCGGCACAAGCACCGTGGGGCAGGAGAACGGTTGTCACGGTTGTCACGGTTATTGTCAGACACCCCTCTGCCCCCAGAGACCTCAGTCGAGCAGGGTCCAGGCCGAGTCCATCGAAGCCACGTGGGCTTGGAAGCTTCCTTGACCTTGAGGGTTGTGACCCCCACCTGGGGTGAGGGGCAGCGGCGACAATGTCCCGGCCTCCATGGGGCTGGGCCCCACCCTTCATGAAATGTCCTGAGTCACATCTTTGCCGTGTGGACCCAGGCACCGGGCAGAGAGGACGAGTGACGGGAAGGCGGGGGGACAGGCCATCCCCCAGGTGGAGACGCAGAGGGAAAGCAGGCAGGGCCGGTGTCCAGGTCGGAGGGACGAGGGTCGTAGGGTCAGAGCTCCGGCCTGTGACTGGCATCAGCTGGGGAGACGGCAGACAGACAGACGGCCGGGCGGCCCCACCGCCCTCCCGAGAGGGGCTGGCGGGAGCCGCCCCCGCGCTGCCCTGCCCGGCCAGGGGCTTCCGGAACTTTCCTCCGGCGCCTGGGGCTGAGCCTCAGGGACCCGACCGAAGCTCCTCAAAAGACTTGTTTGTGGCCGTTTCCCTGTGAATTCCCCCTAATCCAAAGCGAGCTGGAACGGCAGCGTGGGGCCCTGTGTCCAGCAGGGGGCGGCCTCGGACCAGGAATCTGGGGGACCCGCAGCCCCGGCTCCGCACAGGGAGGGCTGCTCCTCCTTCTCCGTGAACAGCCTGGTGGGTGGCGGGTCCTCCCGTGTTTCTGCAGCAGGAGCACCGGGTGCTTCCACCCAGCTTCCTCGGGGTCCCGCCTGGGGCGCACGTGGGAGCCGCAGTCACCCCGAAACTTCCTCGCAACCTCAGGGGTGCGGCTTCTCCTCGGTCGGCCCAACGTTCAGCATGTTCTTTCCTCAGAACGTGGACCAGGCTCCGTGTCCGGTGGGCAGCCGCTCGGAGGGGGTCGCTGGGTCGGGTGGTCACGTTACTTCCCGGAGGAAAAGCGAAGGTGCCGGGAGGGGCCAACCGTCTCCGCTGCTGCGGGGCCCTGGGGGTGAAAGCGGGTGCGAGGGGGGTTCTCTGCAGGGTCCGGGGCGGCTGGAGGGGAGTCACGGAGGGCTGGGGGCTGCGGCCCTGGCCAGCCAGGCCGTCTGGGCCCGAGGGCTCCTCTCCTCTGCCCACCGTCACAGCGCGTGTGGGCAGCACGGCCCAGCGGGGCTACGAGCCAGGTGCCCACAGTCCCGGCGAGGGGCGCACCAGCCACGGCCACAGGGCGCCAGCCACGGCCACAGGGCGCCAGCCACGGCCACAGGGCGCCAGGCCCCGGCCACACAGGCGGATGGAAGTGCCCCCGTCCAGGCCTGCGGGACAAGCGCTCACAGCGTCGGACGGTCAGAGAGAAACACTCGCCTTTGAGCGCCTGCCTGAGCCCCGGGCCTGGCACGAATACCTGTGCTGTTTCCTCCCGAAAATACTTCCCTGCCCTCATTTGTCACAGTGATTCAAGGGGGGAAACCATCAGCCAAACGACCCCACAATGTTAGATGGAAACAGCAAAGCCGCTTGTTGCAAACTCATCATTTTAATGTGACAGCAAAGTCGGGGAGCAGTGACAGCTCCTCACGACCCCGAACTCAGGACCTGCCACCGGCTGCCCGGGAGGAGGCCGCGCTGCGGGCGGGTCAGGCCGCCCTCCAGGCGGAACGGACGGAAGGCGCTTCCCCGCGCTTTCTGGAACGGGCTCCTTGGGGAGAAGGTCCCAAGTGCTGGAGCCCACGTTTGGGCACCAGGGTCGCGGGGGCGGCGGGGGGAGCTGGGAACTCTGGGTGCCTTTGCGAGGTCGCGGCCTGAAGGTTCATTAAGCCAAAGTCCCCTTTAAAAGCCGAATTACAGGTTGTGTTGTCCGGTGGCAGGACGTTAATCATTTTAAACTGCATTTCCGTAAATCCATGTTCAATTGTTTTTATTTAAAATATTATTTTTTAGAGATAGGGGAAGGGAGAGAAGCAGAGAGGGAGAGAGACATCCATGTATTGTTGCCTTTCACCTGCCTCCAGCTACAGACCTGGCTGGAGACCTGGCTGGAGACCTGGCTGGAGACCTGGTCATGTGCCCTGGCTGGGAATCGAACCAGCAACTGTTGGGTTCGCAGACCGGTGCTCAATCCACTTAGCCACCCGCCAGGGCCTCCATGTTCATTGTAAATTCTAGATGAAGCCTGTTCGTCTCACTGGGGAACCAGCCATTCCTTTCCGTGGCTCCTCCGTGGGTTCATGTAACTGACATGTTTCACTTTGCTCCCATTGCATGTGTGGGTGCGTGTGTGTGCATTCAGCCGTGAAATAAATGTGGACTTTCGGGGGTATGAGTTTAAAGCCGTTTTTATTGCTACACATAACACCAGACGCTGGACAAATTCTTGGCATCAAAAATAGCCCTTTTCACTTAGTTTCTTCTCCTTTACCGAGAGCCTGGCACCAGGTACTGCTCCGGGGACCGTGTCGCCCACATGACACTCACATCCTGAGCAGATCAGGGCTTCTCCCTCTTAGGTGAGCATCAGGGCAGCCTGGCTCCTGCCGTCCTCTGCTCGTGGTTCTGGGAGATCCGGTTGACCTGGGACACCCGGTGTCACAAGAGATAGAGTCACACTCGTTGGAATAAAGGGGAGCAGAGAGGTTGAGTCCTGATCCCACGGGATCCCGACCCTGCCCCCCACTTGCTGGCCGTGCTCCCTGGGGTGCTGCCAGGTCAGGGGCCTCCAGTTCCTTCCTCCGGGGTGAGGAAGCATTTTTAACCAACTTCCGGGACAGCGCCAGGAATAAAACTCTTGCGTCGTAGGTTACAGCAGCCGCTTTCCCTTGGGAGGGGCAGGGCGGCTGCGTCTGTGATCCTGGAGAGCAAGTCACGAAGGAAGGAGTTCGTGGAGAAGACGTGGAATCAGAGGGAAACTTTTGCTGTGGGTCTTCATGGAAACCTCAGGAGAACTTACTTCTCCTGGATCCTTTAGGGGCATTTCATGCAAAAACACCTCTTCCCGCCTGCAGCGACTGAGCGCATGCCCGCGGGGGGCTGCGCCCCTGACTTGTCACATCACCCTGCACTGGACTCGGTGGTCAGGAAGCACACGGGATGCGATCTGGGAAAGGGGAGCCTCTCCCCAGACCCCGGCCCGTGAACACCGCCTCGGCCCTCCGCTCCGTTCCCGCGGGACCATCAGGTGCTTTTGGCCACTGAGAGTCCAGTGAAGACACTTTTCAAATGCTGGTTGGTGCATTTCTCCGTTCCCGTCACCCGCGTCATGGTCCTCTGAGTGCCGGTTGACGGACGCCGTTCGGGTGCGCTCAGAGCCGCCCCACGTGCCGGGGGCACCGTAGATGGTTTTCTCGGTTAACCGCGTGGCCGTTGCTTCTGGACGGTGGTCCCGCCGCCTCAGGGACGGCGGGCGTGAGCTCTTAGGTCAGTGACAGGACGTTCCTGCCCGCGTCCTAGGAAGCCTGGTGAGGCCGCAGCGCGAGGAAACATCCAGAACTATTTAACGAAGGTCTTTGTGACGTGTGTGAAGCCAGACACCAACGAGGGGACATGTTTAACCAGGTGGAGCTCCAGGAGGGCCCTCCGTCACTGTGCCCCTGCAGCGACCCACGGCCGGTGTCCTTGCGGCTGGGTCTCGATCTCACAGCTTCTGGGGCCCTGCCGGGTTTCCAGATCCTCTCCTTCCAGCCCGGCTCATGGCAGGCCTGTCCCCCCGACGTGCGTGTGACCTGCCACTTACTTCAGCCAAAGACGGGTGCGTGTGTGTTGGCAGGTTTCTGGAATAATAAATAAACATGGACTCTGGGGCCAGATTCACCCTTTCACTGTTTTTAAACGGAAAAGGTTCCATGATGGAGATACGGGCCCCGTGCAGGGAGAGGCAGCAGCGCTGGTCTGAGGTCAGTAAGAAGAGCCGTTCGGGACACGCTGGTTCGCGTAGAACAGGAGACGGGAGGGGGTGCAGCCGTGAGACGGACAGCGGCGGCTGAAGCCACAGCAGGGAGGCGCTGGGGTGCAGATCCCGGACCCTCCAACAATGTATCTCTCCTGGGAAACAATGTTGCAAATGTGTAATTGGGTATCACAGTATCTCTCCTGGGAAACAATGTTGCAAATGTGTAATTGGGTATCACAGTATCTCTCCTGGGAAACAATGTTCAAATGTGTGGTCCAGTGTCACAGTATCTCTCCTGGGAAACAATGTTGCGAATGTGTGGTCCAGTGTCACAGTATCTCTCCTGGGAAACAATGTTGCGAATGTGTGGTTCAGTGTCACAGTATCTCTCCTGGGAAACAAGATTGTGAACCTTCAGACCGGGGCTCATGTATCTCCTCCTTGTCATCCCCGTAGGCAGGACGCAGGCCGCTAGAGGCCCACTTTTGCCCTGTTTGAACCTCGGGAGGTTGGCGGCACTGGCTGTGCGGCCGCGGCTCCCCCTGCAGGGGGTCACCGCTGGGACCCCACGCTGGCCCAGGGCACCTGCCGCAGTCCTCGCCGGGCAGCGGTGCCGAGACTTCCCGGCCGGGCGCGGCGTTGGCTGTTCCCATGGAAACTGGGCTCAGAGTTTGTTTACTGAGCATTTGAGTTCAAAACAATTATTCATATTTAACGATAGCTCAAGAAGTAATGATTACAGGGGATTTTTAAATGCCATTTAATTCGTCGTTGAAACCAAGGCAAGGAGTGCTTCATCTTTTCAACCTCAGCATAAACAAGATGGAAAAACAATCTGGCCAGAACAAAGCCGTGGCACAGCTGTGCTGCCAGGGGACTTGGAAGGGCACCGGCATTGGAGTAAGAACCATGTCCGGGTCCGGGGAAAGGTCCCCGGGGGCCCGAGAGCCCCGCGTGTGGGTTTGCCCTTCCTGGCGGCACGCGTGGCGCCGGCGGTTGTCCGTACGTCCTGCCGCTCTGGACAAGCAGCCGGTCACCGGCAGCTGCTCCCTGCCTTTCGGGGACAAGTGCACTGTCACCAGCTGTGGGTGTCCAGCCCTGTCCCTGAGTGGCTCCCGCAGCCCCGACCGGCCCGCTGGGAGCCTGGCTTTGCCGGCAGGTCCCTCCGAGAGGCACTGTCACCGCAGCCTCCGGACGTGGCAGACGATTTTGTTTCTGTGGAAAGAAACCACGGCGCAGAGCTGTCTCGGGGTTGAACTTTCTCGCCCCGTCATCACCCAGGAGGGAAACTCCTGCTACGTGGAATGTTAATGCTGTTGACAGGGCGGCAGGTGAATCGAGCGTCAATTGAATGACCCGGGCGTCTGTCCGGCTGCGTCCTCCCAGGCTGTTTCGCAGGAAGGCCCTGCTGGTGGGCAACAGTTCACTTGGTTTCAAAAGTTAACAGGAAATCGATCAAATCTGAGCCCCTACGGGTAGGACCGGTGGCCCAGTCAACCCCACTCAGACCAGGGGCTGGGTCTCCCCCTCAGGGGTGGGCATGGAAGCCCCCTCGGTGGTGGGCAGAGTTGGGGGTCCCTCCCCCTCCCCCCACCCGCAGGGTGACTCAGATACATGGGTGAGGTGTGTGGGGGGTGATGACAGTGGCTTCAAAGGACTCGCAGTTGACAGGCTCCTCCGGGGCAGAGGAAAGACCCCCCGGCCGTCAGCAGCGCAACTGGCTTGTGTGTGTGTGTTTGGGGGGGTCACAGTGTTTATAGACACTAACTGCTTTGTTCCTTTGGATCTTGGGTTAAAAATGCAATTTGTTTCTTTTAGGGACTTTTTGGGGTTTTCCAAGGTAAAGCTGCATTGGGGGCAACCTGCTCTTTCCACCACTTTTCCAGCTCCTGTAACACAAGCCGAGGGACGGGCTTGGGGGGATAGGAAACTGGGCTCTTTCAGGCTGAAAGTCTGTTTTCTAAACCGAAAGCGGGTGCTTTGCGGGACGAGACAGGCTGTGTCATCCGCACGTATTGGTAGAAAGACACACCCAGAGGTTGCTTGTCCTATTCGTGGAAAATGGGTCCGTCACAGACGGGAGGTCCTGGGAGTCGGCCGCCACGTGATGCCAAGGAACTTCTTTCGTACAATGGCCTCAGCCGCTCAGTGGCCGTCTCGGGGACAGTGACCATCTGGGGGACAGTGTCATCTCGGGGACAGTGTCATCTCAGGGACAGTGCCCGTCTTGGGGACAGTGGCCGTCTCAGGGGACAGTGTCATCTCGGGGACAGTGTCATCTCAGGGACAGTGCCCGTCTCGGGGACAGTGGCCGTCTTGGGGACAGTGGCTGTCTTGGGGACAGTGCCCCGTCTCAGGGACAGGCCACAGTGGGGCTGCAGACGCCCGACTGCAGGGTCCGGACCAGCTGGGACCTAACAGCCACCGGAAGACGCGTTGCTCTGTCGCCCTTCAAAGCCGTTGAGTCACAGCGTCGGGAGGAGACCTGCGAATGTAACACAATCTCCTCTGCAGAGAACACCTACCACTTCCGAACCCTGAGGCGCCTCATTTCCAGGGGCGGCAGGGAGTCTTTCACGAGACTGATGGAAGCCCGGGTCTGCGGGGCAGCGGCGGCCAACGCCCCACAGAGTGAACACAGGTAGAATCTTCCGGGCGTGATGCTGCCTCACGGCCACAGACAGCCCGGCACCTGCAGGCAGAAAGCGACCGGTTCTCACGACAAGACACCCCAGGACGAGAGCCGGCCAAGCGGAGCTGCAGGAACGGCCTCCTAACCTATTGACCTAGAAATCACGATGCCGATGTGTCCAAGGAAATAAAAAAGGAACCTGGAGACCAGTCAAAGAGAGTCCCAAGTGCCTAGTCTATAATTTAACAAACATGCTTAAAAAACAAGAACTCAGAGCACAGGTTTAGCAGCAAATTGGATATAGTTGGCGCCAAACAGGACGGCAACGGAGGGAGGAACTCGGGGGGTGTGAGACAGATCCTGAGGTGGGAGAGCGGAGGATGTGGGGCGCTGGGGGCCGGGTGCAGAGGGACCTCGCCTAGAAGGATCTTACAAACCGCAGGGGACTCTGCTGTTTGCAGTTATGAAAATAACCTTAGAAGCTCCGGCGAAGCGGATAATGTGTTGGAAAACACAGTTTACCAAAATCCACCTCTGGGGTCCTAACACTCTTTGACAGACCCATTTCCACAGGAAACCCAGCAGAAGTTACCCAAGAATAGTTCACCTGAAACCACCCAGCGGGCGAGACCTCCTGGGAACCGCGAGTGGCCAGTCCCTAGAGAGGCACACTGACCGAGACCCCCAAAAACAAACGTCTTCGCCCTTGGACCTGGCAATCTCCCTTCTGGAAATTGACCCAAAAGACACACCTCGAACAGCACAACGTCCCAGAGGCAGAAGGTTATTTTCTGTAGCATCGCTCATAATTGCAAAATATTGGAAATTACCGAAATGTCCAAGTATAGGAGAACGATTTTTAGAAAATGGGTACTGACACCCAAAGAAGAAAAACAGGCCACTGGACACAGAGTGAACACGGAAGGCCTAGCGCCTTCGGGGTGATTTCTGAGAGGTGCTGGTAGCTGAAACGGGCTGTGACAAGACTCGTGAAAGCCACTGCTTGCTTCGAAGACAGGGGCAGGAGACAGTCACCCGCTGGACCACTTTGGCAACCAACCAACCAGCCAGGAAACAGCCAGAGCGCTGGGCAGAGGAGCCGGCACCCCGGCGATATGGGTCCCTGAAAGGGGTGGGAACAGGGTGTCTCGGGCCAGAGCCAGGGGCTCCTCCTCCAGGTCCGTCCCAGAGAGTCTGGCTTTCGGGAACGTTAGTGTCCACACATGCGCACGTAGCGTGAGATCAGCGGTTAGGGGCCTGCTCGCATTTTGCCAAAAACTAACCAGGAGTTTCGATGCTGGTCTCCCTGGATTTGGCGGCTTCGGGGGAGGACGGTGGAGCCAGCAGCACGAGGGCGCAGCCCCGGGCCGGCCACACCTGGCGCCGGAGGCTGAGCTGTGACCCCACCACGCAGCCGCCACCGGCCGGCTCCAGGGTCCACGTGCGCTGGGCGGGGGACACATGCAGCTCGGGTCTGGCGGGATGTTCACGGTATTTCAGAAACAGTCGCGTTGCCCCGCAGCCTCTGGAGGCCTGGGCTCTGCCCTGGGGGAACATCCTCCCTCCCTGGTGGGTCCCCTCGAGGGGCCCCTGGGGATGAGATGTGGGGGCACTCGGCCTGCCCCGGTGCCAACCGGGCGCTGGGTGTGGGCAAACCCCGTCTTCTTTCCTGGCGCCGTCCGCTGCGCCTCAGCACACAAGAAGGACGCGGCGCCCTGCACCCTCGGGGAGGACAAGGGACGTCTGAGGGCCGGCGGCTCCAGGCTGCGTCACAGCCCGTGGGAGCTGCGGTCCCAGCCCAAGAGGCTCCGGGGGGCCGGGCGCCCTCAGCTCAGTGCCGCCCAAACAGCAGCGGGGGGATGCTGGAGGCTGCAGGCCGGTCCCGCCGCTGCTGTTTGTTTATCTGCCTGTTTACCTTGACGACGGGGCCGGGGTGGGGGGGGCTGCTCCTGTCCTGCCCTCGGTCCTCGCTCGGGCTGCGTCCTTTCCAGCTCCACGTCAGGGGCCGAAAACCACCTTCGCTGAGGTTCTCTTTACTCACTAAGGCAGCAGGTTTTCGATGTCTCCCTTTCGGTGAGTCTGGATGTAAGCCACGGGCCCGTCACCTTCTGGGGTTCCCCTCGGGCCTGATTTCCTGCGTGTGAGCCCCCGACACTGCGCCGGGTTGTTAGCTGCAGGTGCGTGTCGCCCAGCAGGGCTGCAGCAAACGGGAACATCGGACCCCCTGAACCCCCGGCCTGCCCGGCCCAGCCTGACAGCCATGGGGACCCGAGGCTCCGGTGGGTTTGATGCTGTCAGACTTTCCGCGTAAACGGAACCAGGCAGCTCGGTGCTCCCAGTCCTGCTTCTGCCACGAGTGCGGGGTCCTGCAGGCGCCCCCACACTGTCTCCAAAGTGGGGCTCCCTCCCTGGTCCAGGCTGAGGGACCCCCTGTGTGTACACATGGCCGCTTCCTCCTCGTCCCTCCGTCAGGGGGGACTTGGGTCGTTTCCAGGTTTTGGCTGCTGGGAAGGACGCGTGACGGGCGCTGGGAGTGGAGGGCTCTTCCCGGTCCTGCTGCGGCTTCCGCTGGATGAGCGCCCAGAAGTCGGGGTGCTGGAGCCTCAGGCCATAGGATGTGAGGCCGTGTGACCTGGGTCCTGCTGGGCCCTGGAGTGGCAGCTTACCCAGGAGGCCCTGCGCCGGCCCCCAGCCGGCCTCATCCCCTGGGTGCTCATGTGGGTCCTGGGGGCAGCCGGGAGCAACCGTGGGTGCTGAGTCAGGCTCTGGGGCGCAAAGGGCCTCTGGGGGGGAGGATGGACAGGCAGGAGAGCGTGCTGTGGGGGTGTCACTCCTCACACACTAGTCTGACATGAGCACCCGGAGGGGGACCCCCACGTCTGCTGACCTTGGGGAGCCCCTGCCATGGGCTCTGCAGACCAGCGGGGTGCAGGCCAGGCCCCCACGGCTCCCACGCCCCCCTCCCACCAGGGCAGCCCCCCCGGGGGCTCCAGCAGCTCCTTCCAGGAGGTGAAAAGTGACCCATTTACACCAAACAAAACCACGGCCCTGCAGCTCTGAGTGAAGTTTTCAATGCGTGAGAGTATTGTTGCTTCCCCAGGAAGTTCCTGTAATTCTTCAGCATCCCAGAATGTGACGGTTCACTTCTTGTTGTTCCGCGGGTTGTGTCCTGGATACCACGCACCGGGGGTGCCAGCGCCCAGTGCACGCGTCAGCGGCCGTGTGAACCGGGACTCCGCCGCGGGTCCCAGGCTTTCGGGCCTGTCGGGCCCGGGACCACGGCCGGGAGGGCTGCCAGGTGGCCAGGGCCGTGCTCCCCCGCCCCGGGCTCATTTGTGGGGGGCGGGGGACACATTTCAGATGCGCCCTGGAAGAAGAATGTGCCCGGCTGAGCCTTCTGGTTCCACAGACAGTCCAGGAAAAAGAAAACACTTAAACCTGTAACGGCTTCAAGGTGCTGTTGGTGACACTTTTGCACATCAATCGTTTTCTAGAGTCATTTATTCTATATTGAAAGTGAACAGAAGTCAAATGCTTCACTTTTGGGTGTCTGTCCTAATCTAGTTTTTAATGTCCTATGCCATTTAATGTTCTTCTACAACATGTTTTCTTTTCTTTTTTTTTTTAATGATTTTATTTATTATTTTTAGAGATGGGGGAAGGGAGAGAGGCAGAGAGGGAGAGAAACAGCAATGTATCGTTGCCTGTCACCTGCCTCCAGCTGGGGACCTGGCTGGAGACCTGGTTTGCAACCTGGTTATGTGCCCTGGCTGGGAATCGAACCAGCGACCTTTGGGTTTGCAGGCTGGTGCCTTATCCACGGTGCTCTTTTCTTTTTTCTTTTTTTTTAAAGTTTAAGATAGACTATTTTTAAAAATATTTTATTTATTATTTCCAGAGAGAAGGGCAGGGAGAGAGGGTCAAAGAAAGGAAGAGAAGCATCACTGTATGGTTGACTTTCACCTGCCTCCAGCTGGGGACCTGGCTGCAGACCTGGGTATGTGTCCTGGCTGGGAACCGAACCAGCGACACTTGGGTTCATAGGCTGGTGCTCAGTCCACCGAGCCACACCAGCCAGGGCCACATCCTAATATTTAAAAAATGGTTCACCTGCAACCTGCTGGTCCCTTGTCACGCAGCTCACAAGACCACGTCTACAGGAAGAACATGACAGTGAGGGGCGTGCGGCAGGTGAGGCCTCAGGCAGGCCCACAGGGGACGGTGGGGCCAGAAGCAGCAACCGTGTCACCACGCCCTTTGCCACTGACTCCTGGAATGCACGTCCCTGAGCCCCAAGCCACTCTCTTCCATGAGGCAATTCTACCAATGGCCTGGTTAGGTTTTCAAATCGGTCAAGTGACGTTAGGGTCACTCCCCTCGTTTATGAGTGAGTGTGCAGAGTTTGCTCAGTGGGGACCCCAATGCCACATGACTCAGTGACAGGACAGGGACACCCCCGCCTCTGCACGACGGGGCCTGGCGCTGGCTGCCACCTGGCGTGTCCCTGAAGCGCCGGGCCTGCCTTCCGGGTCTCCTCCCCTGTAACTCCCGGGGGGACTCCTTCCCTTTATTTTATGCTTTTAACCTCAGTTTTTCCAGCAATTACTGAGGAGGTGGGAAGGGAAGCTGGGACCACCGCCACTTCGGAGAGCACAGGTCCGACCAGTCTGTTACCTGCCTGTGGGCCTGGGTTAAACATTCAATAAAAAGTTGAAAGCCCTGGTGTTTCGTAAAAGGTTTCTGTACAGTTTTCCCTCGGTATGGTTTTCTTCCTCAGGATTGGCTCCCACGAACACGCACTCTTTGTTGAGGTAAAGGCAGTGTGAGCCCCCAAACGTGCTTCCCACGGGCCCACCGGCCGGGGAAGCCAAGGTCGCGGAGGGAGGGCCGTGCGCTGCGCCGGTGGAAACAGCACGGCCCGCGGGCATTTCCCCTCTGGCAGCTACCCCACGTGTGCGCTTGACACGCAGCCCAGGACATTCCGAGAGAACCAACCGCAGGAAACACACTTTGGCGGAAGCCATTTTCACTGAGATGACAATTCGTCCTGAGTTTCAACGCTAACCCAGCAGGACGGGGCCACACGAGCGAATGTGAAAGACCTTCCCCTGCGAACGTAGCCCCAGCGCTCACCCTGTGTTCTGTCACCAGGGACCCCGCCCGGCACCCTGCCGCTCACCGGGCGGCTGTGACCGAGGGGCCAGCGCAGTGCTGAGGGGACCCGTACCCTTAGCCGTGGGGCAGCCGGTGGAGAGGGTGCCCAGGGCCCAGGCTGGGCCCCACCTGCAGCAAGGTCCCCCGATCAGCAGCTGCGGACGTGACTCCTCTGGCCATGGGCCGTGAGTAGGACCCAAGGGCGTCTGAGCATGTTACCCAAGTAACGAGGGGGGGAGGGGGCACCGCAGAGCAACGTGGACAGTGCGGGTGGTGACCCCTGGGAGCACAGCAGGGCAGACAGGGATGGGGTGAGGAGGTGGTGATGGTGGTGGTGAGGCTGGCGGCAGTGGTGATGGTGGTGACAATGACGTCACCGACACTGGTGAGGATGAGGATGACAATGACGGCGGCCGCTGGTGCTCCCGAGCGTGGAGTCACTGACCGGGCTGTGGCAGGGCGGTGCGGACCGGGCACCCCAGCTGGGCCCCGTCTTCGTGTGGACAGCAGGCGGGGAGAGACCCTTGGCGCCTTCCAAACGCAGGGCTCCGCGCAGAAGAGGAAAGAGGCCCCAGCCGCCGTCGGGAGCCGGTTCCTCAACTCCCCGGCCACACGCCCGTGGGCGGCAAACCTGCCGGCAGGAGGGGTTCACGGGATGCAGCGTCAGTGGCGGGAAAGGGCCGTCACCAGCGTCCACTGAGGTCGCTTCCGGGGCCTCGGACTCGTAGGTCTGCCTGGTTAGACAGTGATTGAGAAGCACGGCTCTTCAGGACCCACCATAGCTTAGTCAAGCGCCCGCCTCTTCGGGTTGAAGTGTCCCAACATTTCACCTGCAGGCGCAGGTTCCTAGACGGACGACCCGCACGCGGGACTCCTGCGACCCGTCACCTTGGCTTGCGGTTCGGAGGTGACAGCAGCGTCTGGCTTTCGACGGGACGCGCTGAGGCTTCTCACCTCGTTGCTTCCGGGGTCCCGGGCAGGGGCTGTGAGAGACATGGGTGACCTCATGTTAGCCGAGCGCCCTGGCTGCGCCGGGCAGGATCCGGCCAGGGAGCGGCGGGGCCTGGTCCCAACAGCACAGAATCGGCGGGGCCGCTCTGAACCTGTCGCACGGCGATGCTCACGGGGGTCACAGGGCCACCCGCAGACGGGGGGCACCTGCACCTCAGGGTGCCACACGGCCACTCCTCCTTCCACCCTCGGCCTCTGAGTCCCCGCAGCACAGCCAACAGCCCGGCACCTGCGCGGAACTGTGGGGCCCGGTCACAGGCCTGTTTTCGGGACCGATTCCTCCCACCTCCTGAGGGAGCAGAAAGTGCAAAGTAGAAGCAGGCGCTGACCTCGCGAGGTTCGCTGGGCGCTGTTCCCCGACCCGGGGCTTTAAGGCGGTTTGGAGCTGGGCTCCGTTTCCACCGGGAACTCATTTTCATGAAACTAGTTTGATCCAATTTCATTGCTCAGTGTCCAGAGCCCCCACCCTCCCAAAAAAAAAAAAAAAAGACTATAAAAGACTAAAACTTAAGTGATTTTCAGCAATTAAAGTGTTCTGGAATTTTAAAAAGCCCCATTCTATCCGCATGTGCCAACTACAAATGCATTTTCCACTGGCTCAGCCAGGAGGAGCCGGGCCAGCCGTCAGGTCCTGCAGGAACACGGGGCCCTGCGCCCACCGGTGAGGGATCGGGGCCCCGGGCCTGGCCCTTCCGATGGACAGACAGTGGCACAGAAAGGCCCTGTGCCCATAAATCCCCCCGGGCCCCCTCAGTGTCACACATGCTGGAAACGAAGGCAGCCACACTGGGGAAGGGACCGGGGCTCAGTCGGCCCTTAGCAGAGCCGCAGTCTGGCGGTGTCTTCGTGTGAGGCCGGGTCTCAGACGTCCAGCCTGCTCCGGGCAGCCCCCAGCCCCCAGCCCCGGGAAGGGTCTGCCAAGGGCAAACAAAGACCAGAAGCTCCTGCCGGGCCCAAGTTGGAGTCCACGGACCTGCAGGAGCAGGCAGGCAACTGCAGGAGAGTCCGTTTTCAAGTGCCAGTGGGCGCACGGAGGACAATGCAAGGAGACCAGTCACGGCGACCGTCATGTGGGAGAATCAAACAGCCTCCCGGGTCCGTCCTGCTCGGACCTGCCCAGGTGCTGTCGCTTCTGCCTCGGCCGTGGCGGCTGCGGGCACGGAAGGGCTGACCTGTACCCCGAGCGGGACGGGCTCTGGGTCGCGGAGAAGCAGAGGTGGTGTCAACGCAGCTGTGCCGGCTGCACGCGGGTCCGGATTTGGAGACCAGTGAGTCTCGTTCTCATGACTAAGAAGCTGCCCTTGGCCGGAGAAAAAACGTCTGCGGACACTTCATGGCAGCCCAGTCCCCATAGTGGGGGCGGCTGATTCCAGGGCCGGGGCACCCACTGTCCTGTTCCCCGAGCTCCCTGAAGGACTCAGCTCCCGCGAGGGAGCATCTTCATCTTCGTGGGGTGTCGGGTCAACGCCTGAGGAATAAACACGGGGGCCCCCCCGAGCCCCAGGGAATCCGAGGTCCTGCTCAAGCCGGAGACCCCGGTGCATCTCAGACCAGCAGGGTCTCCAAGCGGCCTCTCGACACGAAGACGGTCCCTGAGCCCCCGGGAGGCGGGGCTCCAAGGGCTGCACATGCTCCCGTTTTGTGGGGAACGGGTGTTGGTCTCCAGGACAATCACTGTTTTCCTGAAGCCTCGCTGGGGCGCAGCCCCATCCCGGTTGTGTGTTTCTGGGTTCGACGCGGGGATTCCACACTTCCGTCCCTTACAACGTGGTCGCCCGCAGTCCTCGCCTGTCGCGGTGCACTGGTGACAGTGCCGCTGGCCGCTGGCCGTGTCCCCTTCACTTGACACCCCTCCTGGGTGGCCCCCTCTTTGGTCTGTTTCTACCCATCCGTTTGGTGCCCTGTCTTGTTTGTGTGCGTGTTTGGTTTTATTTTAAATGTAGGCCAGTTAAAGCAGAGAACTGTACCTGTAGAAGCATTTAACAGCAGGGCGGGTGGTTCCGAGGGCTGGAGCACTGTCCACGCTCCAAATCGCTGCAGGTTCAACCGCAGCAGGGCCCCTGGGTGGCAACTGGTCAGTGTCTCTCTCTTCCAGCTCCTCTCGCTCCCAAACTAATAAAATATGCTCGCCCTGGCGGGTGGCTCAGTGGATAAGGCCCCGGCCTGCGAGCCCAAAGGTCGCTGGTTCGATTCCCAGCCAGGGCACAGAACCAGGTTGCAAGCCAGGTCGCCAGCCAGGTCCCCAGCTGGAGGCAGGTGAAAGGCAGCCACACATGGATGGTTCTCTCTCCCTCTCTGCCTCCCTCCTTTCTCCTCTCTAATAATAATAATAAATAAAATATTTTTTGAATATATCCTCAGGGGAGGGTTTAAAAAAGTATTCCGCAAACCCAATCAGAAAATGAATACTTTTATGTCCTGATTCTCAGTTACGTATCCTCAAATTTTCCAAAACAAAGAAACCACCTATGGGTAAAGGCGGAAGATGGAAAATTTCAACCAAAAGGGGGATTATTCATAAAATTCAAGTGTCCTCAAATTAGATCTTGTAGTGGAAACTGTTTCACAACATTAATGATCCTGGTCCTCCCCCCCAGGGCTCATAATGGGCTACAGGGCCTCAGCCGGGGACAGAGCCAAGTACCCAATGTCAGGGCTGCCGCCACATGAAGGCTGGGGTATTTTTGCTCATTTCCAGCCCCCTCGGGCCCAGGTTGTGAAACGCAGGTTCCGCAGTGATGGGCACACCCGTGGGCCCCCGGGGCTGAAGAGAAGTTTCAGGAGTTAAAAATGTATTTCCCTTGAATAATAACGTAATAAAAACCACCACGGCGCTTCATGAAAACTGGATGTAATTAAGAGCCCTTCAGCAAGGCGGGTGGGGGGCAGCGCCCCAGGCCCGACCCGCCCGATCGCAGCGAGGTCTGGAGTCGTGTGTGTCTCCCAATGGGTCTGAATGTGGCCAGTGGCCGCCCTCCAGATGCCCCCGAGGGTCCGGGCAGGTCACAGGGTCCAGCTCTGGTCTGAAGGTGCCCTGGGTACCCCAATGGGGGCTCCGTCTGCCCTCACCGTGACCCTGGGGCACAAGTGTCCCCTGCTTCTCCCGAGGCTCTTGGTGGCCCGTGGCTGCTGTGTCTGGCTCTTCGCTGATCAAACGTCTCCTTCGGGCAGGAGCGGAGATGCTGAGAAAAAGCGAATGAAAGCAAAGGACAGAGGACTGTCCCCGGGTCCCCTCCTGGCGAGAAGCTGTCCCCCTGCACTTGGCTGCTCAGCTGCTCACGTGCCCTGGGCCGGGAGGGCGGGGAGGGTGCACTTTCGGGGAGACGGGCTGGGCTAGGGAGTGGGCTGGTCGCTCACGTTGTGAGCACGCAGCGCGCAGGAACCACACCACCTAGAACGACACCAATTTTATTATACGCACTTCACAACTCCAAGCAAATGAACTCAACCGCGCCAGGACGGTGCTGCTCTGGTGCTGATCTGTCCCTGGGTGTTGCTTCCCCTGTTGAAGGGCGAAGTCTTCTGAATATGTGGGGTCTCCCTAGGCAGACCCTGGGTCGCAGGGGACAAGTGACAGGAGGCACGAGGACCAGGAGGTGGGCAGGACAGGTCAGCTCCCCTGAGCAGAGCCGCTTGGTCCGTTCAGAAGCGCAGGTGCTCTAGGTGGGACACGCCAGGGTCCTCCGTCACGTCTGTCCCCACCTCACAGTGAGGTTTGAAAAGAGGCCTCACGTGTCACCAGCTGCCTCCCGCTGTGACAGTGAGCAGAGCTGTTAGAAGGTGACCCAGGGCCCATGGGACGTCAGGGAGGAACTTTGGGGGCAGGACGGGCGTCTGCCACGTCTTAGTTTCCCTGGACCCGGGTTGTCTCCTTGTGAGGGGGGTGCAGCGTCCCACCGGCCCCAGCCTTCAAGTTCTGCGAGTCACTTACCGACCGGGTGAAACCAGAATTCTAAGTCACGGCAAACTATCAAGAAGGCAACCCCTTCCAAGTTTAAACCTGGGCCTATTCCAAAATCTCCTCGGCATTTTAGTTCCTAGTCTTCCAGAGGGAATTTCTGTTGTTCTTTTGTTTTATAGTTCGTGGGTATTTCCATCGGCAGGACTACTGAGCCCCCAGCGAGCGCTGGCTGGTGATCCCGTGAGCTGCAGGGTGACAGGAGCTGGGAAGCGAGTGACACCAAATTGCCCACTGGCACCTCAGGCTGGAACAGGGACCCAGTGGCGGGGACGGTGGGGAGGGAGGCTGTGGGGCCACCGTGTCCTTCTGGCCCCGCTGGTCCCTGGACATGTGCCCCCAAAGACCCTGCTTCCCAGCCCCCTTCCCCCACTATGAACAACACATCTGCTCGTTTCTGTATTTTGTGATGGGTGAGCTCAGCTGTGGGTGGAGCTTGAGCAGGGAAGGTCGGGTCTCCACCGTCACAGCTGCTCTGGGACACGGGTCGCGGGCCAGCAGGCCGGCTGCACGAGGCCCCAGCCTGCATCTGGGTGGGGGGTTCAACAACAAAGGGGGGAGGAGGTTGAGTTTAAGGTCGTGGATCTACTCTGAGCCTTTGTCCCACCCTTGGGAGGCCAGGCGTGTCGCTTGGAGCAACTGTGCCTAACCTCCTTTCACCACGGCTTTTCCTTCTGCAAAATGGGGGCCTCGTGGGCCCTGGTTGATGGTTTCCGTGGTAACGGGAGCTTGTACCTAACTGTGCGGTGCCCGTGGCTTTTAGCTCCGCACCACGCGCAGCGAAGCGCCCGCAGCCGTTGCTCTGAAGGTCACAGGCCGAGTTTGGTCGGACAATGAAATTGTCCAGGACTGAGATTATCCAGGACTGAGATTAGTGGGTCTTCTGAACACTGGGTTTGATGCCGCACGGTAACCGCGCTGTGCGCAGCCTGCCACCCTTTTGACCTTGGTAAGAATAGACTTTGTGGATGACAGACCATTTCTCTTCCGAAATCTGGGTGGCAAATGTCATGGACCTGGTCAGCAAAATACACTAACAACACTGCCCGCGCGCCCAGGGCTGGACCGGACGTTCTGGCTTTAAGTGCCAAGATTCTCCAACTGGCACAGTTACAGCGGCAGACGGCACAGCTAGACGGACGCTTTGAAGTCCCTGTGTGAACACAGGGGTCTTCAGAGGGGACACCGAGAGGGTAGAGGGAGATGTTGCACCGTCAGGCCCAGAGAGGCTCCCAGGGTCCCCACCCCAGAGCCTGGCTTTGTCCCCACCCCCTGCCTCGCTGGGGCCCATGGGGCAGGCGTCCGGAGCCTCCTCCGCAGCAGGTGACAGAAGCCCAGTCCTAGTGCCAAGAGCGGTGCCTCTTCTCAGACTCAGGAGGTCAGGAGTTTGGGCACAGCAGAGTGAGGTTGGCACCTCTTCACCCACACGTCGGGGTCTCGGCTGGGGACTCAACGGCCAGGGGCACCTCGAGGTGCCAGGAGCCCGAATGGTCTGGAGAATTTACCCCAGCCAGGAAGCTTGAGCTGGACACCCGCCCACGGCTTCTCCACGCGGCCATCCTGGGCCTCAGACCCTGCATGTGATGGGTCAGGGCTCCAAGGGCACGCGTTTCTGTGACTGAGGCAAGAGATGCACGGCCTTCATGGGCAGCCTCAGAAGTCACACAGTGTCCCCTCCGTACCCCGAGGTGCAGGTAGCCACACACATGAGCCCAGGTTCAAGGAGGGAGGACAGAGACACTACATCTCGATGGACGAACGTCATTTATTAAAATTGCCAGAGAAAATTTTTTTTACATGTCAGACGACAGGCTCTTCTTGGGGAGACAGTGACCAAAGAGGCACGTTCTCTGTAAAGAACCCCAATTTATGGAGAAACAAAGGTAGATACTACCCAAGTTGATCTAATTACGGCACTGTAGCAATTAATATTTCGATTTTGCCCCAAGAGTAGTGGATGAGTTAA
Organism: Noctilio leporinus; assembly: GCA_004026585.1. Lineage (NCBI taxonomy): Eukaryota > Metazoa > Chordata > Mammalia > Chiroptera > Noctilionidae > Noctilio > Noctilio leporinus. The sequence continues at coordinate 46,336 of PVIW01005707.1, forward strand.
TTACGCAGAGTACAAAGATTACAGAAAGAGCCCAAAGGCAATATGGAATGTGGGTCACGGAAGACAGTGTCACGGGAGGTCACTGTTCAAAGAAGGGACCCTGTAAAATGTGGAGCTAAGAAAACGTATTCCTACGTGGGATTTATGGAGCAGACGTCTACCGCCCACCACAGAAAAATTAAACCCAGATGGACCAGGGGCTGCCTTTCGGAAGCACAGCCTTGAAACTGGTGGGAGCAGCGCGGATGGAACCCGCTCGCCTGGGGTTGAGGAGGGTTGTGAAGTCGTGCAACACAAAGGAAGTGATTGATGAATCCACTCCTTGGGAATTAAAAACATCTGCTTATCATAAAGGATCGCACAAACATTGGGGAGAAGATCTTTGTAATACATGCAGCCCCTCTACCGATCCATCCGAACTTCCATCCCGGTGTGCAGACAGGTGAGAAGAAGACCAACCATCCAATGAAGCAATGGCTACAAGACCTGACTGGTGCTTCACCGGCGAGGAAAACACGAACGGACAATAACAACACGCAGACTTCCTGGTGCCACGCGTGACTGTGCGTGTCAGCCTGACTGCCGTGAAGCACCACCTTTCCCCGATGGGCTGGTGGGGTTAACAGGTGGGACGCACACCTGGGTGGACCCAGGGGCTTCTGGGCAGGAGTTACAGCGGACACGACAGCTGGGAACGTGAGGAAGGTCCTGGAACCCGGTTCAGAGTTTCCCCCTGAACCTCCACCTGCCGGCGTGGAGTCCCTGCTAAGTTCAGCCCCCGTAACCACTGAGTAAGACCCTGGAAATGACGCTGAAAGGGGAACTTCCTCACGATCAAAGAGAGTTAGGAACAACCCATGAAAATCAGGCCCCTGGTCCCCTCAAAATTGACGTGTTTTTTCCTCTATTTGTCTCTTAAAAGCAAACAAGAGAACGCAGAGCAGCAACGTTAACTGAAGCTTCAAGTCTTCAAAGTCTAGGACGCGACTTAGACGTTCCTGCTTTGAAGTGGTGACGGAGGGAGAGGGGGCATTGTGTCCCACGTTCCTCGGACGTGTCCACACGGCAGGGGACAGAGATCTTAATTGGCCTGGAGGACATGGGCTGCAGGGAAGGAACAGGATTCACACTCGGCCTCCAGGTAACAGGGACCTTGGGCCCATGACACCCCATCCTCCGACCCCGATACTTCTCGCCATGCCTGCAGATCCCGCACGCCGCTCCCTTCACGTGTGTAAACCTGTTGAGAACATGCCTGCATCGAACTCTTCAGCATCCTCTTATCCCTGAGCTGCGTCTGGGCCTTGGACGACACGGTGTGGGGCTCCCGGCCGCAGTGGGACGCTGCCTGTCCCTCCCCGATCGGAAGGACACGCGGACACCGGGTGGCTCCCGCCTTTGCGGGGTCAGCTCTGCGTGGACCGTGTCCAACGCCGGGGGAACTGTCCTCCGGGTGGGGCTGCGTCAGCCCCAGCTCCCTTCATATGATGAGAAACCACCGCTTGAGTCCCTTGATCGGCCAGTTGCCAGCGCACAGGGAGCCTTTATTTCGACACGATTCACGGGAAAACGGTGCTGACAGGTGCGAGGCAGGGCGAGTCCAGGGCGCTGCGCCTCCGTTGCAACGGCCTTTGCTTCCTCCAGGCCCCTGGCCGCTGACCCGCGTGCACTGCAGCGGCTTCGTGGCTGCAATGTCTCCAGGAAGAGCTTTCTGAAGCCCCCATGCCTCCGTGCACCTTCCCAAAACTGCCCCACCCACCTGGGCTCCGTGCGGGGGAAAACAGGAATCTTAGCCCTGGCTGGTGGCGCAGTGGATAAGGCACCGGCCTGTGAACCCAAAGGTCGCAAGTTCGATTCCCCCGCCGTGCACATAACCAGGTTGCAAGCCAGGTCTCCAGCCAGGTCTGTAGCTGGAGGCAGGTGAAAGGCAACCACACATGGATGCTTCTCTCCCTCTCTGCCTCTCTCCCTTTCCCTCTTTCTAAAAATAATGAAATAAAATCTTTAAAAAAAAAAAGAGGAATCTTTGTGGGTCAGGCTGATGCACTGAGACCTGAAATCGGGCAACCGAAGCATGAGATAAACTTGATCACTCTCCTTTATGAATATTGAGAGCTGCTAATTCCCAGCGCTCACTGGGAGCAGTTTCCTGTGGGGGAAGGAAACCAGACTCCGTTTCAGAGAGAACAGCAGTCTTGGTCCTCGCCGGGCACAACGGCTCCCAGCATCTCCCCTGCCGTGCCGGCCTCGTCCTGCCACCTGCCCCAGGTTTCAGAGCCGTTGAGACGGGACGGGTGTCCCAGCCAGGGGCTCCCCTCCCCCAGCCCTGACACCCGCGGAGCCTGTCTCTGCTTCAAAGCCAAGGAAACAGTAAACAAATAAACAGAACCTTCTTCTCTGGCCCTGGCTCCAGACGGCAATGACAGTTGCCGGGGGCTGGTGATCTCCAGCGACCTCTCCCTCCCGCGGGAGGTGAACCCCAGCGATTACAGCAGCACCGGTGCGTCCTCACTGTCGTCAGCCCCTGGCCTGTCCCCAGCCTGACAGGCTCGTGCAGCAGGACGATGGCCCGCCACTTAGTAAGTAGCCGGCCTAAGCAGGGACGCTAGTGACAGGAACACTGCGTGGGCTCCAGGGCGTGGCGGCCGCGGACAGGACTCCGCACGCTTCCCCGGGAGGGGCTGGAAGGGGCTCCCCACCCGCCCACCTCAGGCGCCTCATTAATTAGAAACTCACTGCGTGTGATCGCAAAGGGTCGGCTTTTCTAGGAAGCATCGCCCCTGGGGTCTGAGATCGGCCGGAGGAAAGCAGATAACAAACAAGGTTTCGGACCAGCCTTCCTGCGTTTAGGGCGGCCAGCGGCGGGGGTGGCTGAGCAGAGGGACCTCGTGGCCACTGCGAAGGGCATGGCTGGCCCGGGGGGTGGACCCTCACCCCCACACGCCGGCATCTGAGGCGTGACCCCCGATGGCCCGACAGTTCAAAGTGCACGTGAATCTTCCCTCGTGGGAGCTTAGAACAAGGCAAAGGAAGCGGTAAGCGGGCTAATGAAGGGCTTACGAAGCAGCCCAGGGTGGGCAAGAGTCTAGCCAAAGCCAGGAGATTTTTTTGTTCTTTAAATTTTATTGTTGTTGTATTACATCCATCCCCTTTTTGCTCCCCTCTGTCCCCCTCCCCACCCTCCCATCCCCCCCAAAGTCAATCCCACCTGTTGCCCATGTCCATGGTTCCTCTATACTAGGTTCTTGTCTAAGCTGCTCCCCTTTCTTGCCTCTGCCTCCCCCCTCCCCCCAACCCCTTTCCCCCTGACCACTGAAGGCCTATTCACTGTATTCATATATTTGGTTCTGTTTTGCTTGTTGTTAGTTTTGTTCATTATTGTCCCATCATGGGTGAGATCATATGATATTTGTCCTTCACTGACTGGCTTATTTCACTAAGCCTAATACTCTCCAGTTCTATCCACGTTGTTGCAAACAAAGCCAGGAGATGTTGTTAAATGTTAAGTACATTTTATTTTAGCAGGTGGTATAAGATATATTGAAAAGCCTTTATCACATCCAGTTTTTACTCAGCCTAGCAAAACATGTCACAGGTCTCAACAGGTCTCATTGTCACCGATGCAACAAAATGACAGTGATGGGAGCAAAATCTGTGTCTCCATGTAGCCACATTAACCATTTCTGGACAAAAAACAGTGCCCATTTTCAAAAGCCAGGAGATGTTGCATCTTCTCAGCCGGGAGTGGGTTTGCTGGGCCTGCTCGTCCCGCAGTGCTGAGATGACCCCTTCAGCGGGGGTGGGGGGTGCAGCGCGACCTGGGGGCCCCGCATCTGCGGCACGGAAGGCTCTCCCTCCCATTTGGAGAAAGGGAAGAACCACAACGTACTCCTTAGACCCTTTTTCTTTCATCCGAACTATTTTTATCTAGAGCTCGACATGCGCCCATCCCGTCCGCAAGCTCCATGGGCCGACAGGCAGCCGCCCTCCGGCAGAGGCTAGTCCTGGCCGGAGACAGTCAGCAGCCGCCCAGCCGGGACGGGGCGCCCGTGAGTGTGGGGGAGGCATTTCACGCGGTGCCATCAGGGACCCTTAGCGGGGCCTCGGAAGCCGGCGCCGGACATGGGAACAGGCAGGTCTGGGGACGCTCTGGGGAGGATTTCGGGGAGGGACCAGCAGGTGCAGGACCCTGGGCCCAGGAGCCAGCCCTGCGGGGCCGGGACCCTAACAGCCCCCCCACCTTGCCGGGGACCTGGGTTTCCCCAGGGGTCGTGGGAGAAGGTCCAAGGGGCTTCCTTTCTAAGAAGCGACCTCAACAGGTGCTCGTCACGGTGCCGGATGGTGAGGACGCCCTGCGGGGTCAGTAGCCGAGAGGGGCGCGTGTTCTGAAACGGTGCCCCTGGGGCTGAGCGGCTGAGACGCGGGGGCTCAGGGTCACCCCCGGCGCTGCCTCTGGGTTCCAGCGGCACCACGACCGCACGGGAACCGGAGCAGCGCGTGGGGTGCAGCTGTTGCCGCAGGCGGGAGCACATGGAGGCTGGTCCACCAGGTGGGGCTGCCGCCGCCTCACAAGTCTGAGTTGGGGCTGCCACCCTCGCCCCACTGCTCCCGCCCGGCCGTTGGGTGCCAACGCCAAGTGACACTCGGGTGTGACACTGAAGGCTCCGGGCTCTGCTTCCCCTGCTTTGCGGTCCCTCCACTGGGGCCCCCAGGCTCTTCTGCGGCCCCTGCTCGTGGCACTGGGGGCCCCGGGCTCTTCTGCAGCCCCTGCTCCATGGCACTGGGGCCCCCGGGCTCTTCTGCGGCCCCTGCTCTGTGGCACTGGGGCCCCCGGGCTCTTCTGCGGCCCCTGCTCGTGGCACTGGGGCCCCCAGGCTCTTCTGCGGCCCCTGCTCCGTGGCACTGGGGCCCCCGGGCTCTTCTGCAGCCCCTGCTCTGTGGCAATCTCGGAGATGCCCGCGGTCCGGCCCCCGCGCTGCCCTTGTTCCTGGGAGTGAGGGCCGCCCCCGAGTCAGGCGTTCAGAACCCACCCTCCCCCGGTGGAAAGCTGGCGTGGCTCCCGCCTGGGGACACAACCTCTCAGTCACTAATTAGTAACCAATTACCGCCCTGCTCCTGTCGCTGAGCGGCGTGGACTGGGGCATGAGTCACGTCCTTCCCGAGCCGCCAACGGCCGCCCACCCGGCACAGCGGCCGGCGCGGGGATCGCAGGTAATGAGATGAGATGATCGCCCCGGGCTGAACGCGGCCTGGGGTTGGCTTTCGAGGCGGCGAGGTTTGGCAGGACCAGCGCTGACGTCAGGCGCTGGCAGGTTCATGTCAGAGCGGCTGCCGGTGGGGAGGACTGAGTCACGCGGCCCCCTGGCTCCTGCCCGCCCCACGCGCCCAGCTCGGAGGGGACGTCCCAGCGCCCTGCCACCACTTCTTGGAGGGGCGGACGGGGTACCCAGTCACCTGTATGCTGCCCCCCAAAGAAGGCAGCCTGCACAGTAGCCCTGTCCTGCGTGTTCAGTGCAACTGCCCACGGCGGTCCCAGGGGTCCCAGGGCCGCCGCAGGTCCCGGATCAGCCTGGCTAGACAAACTCACTTTCCTGCTCCCTCCGCAGCGTCCCGTGCACCACGCCCGCCCCAGCTGGGACCCTGTCACCCTTCCTGTCACCTCGTTCCTGCCCCTCACGCCCCATCCTCCGGCAGGTCCGTACGCACCATTGATGCCCCCACTGTCCCCACCCTCACTGCCCACAGCCACTCCAGACGCAGCGGCAGCCTGTCCCCCGCGCTGCGCCCACTCCCGGGTTCCATTCCCGCTCGGGGCCCAGGCCTGGGGGGCAGGTCCCCTCCCGGGTTGGGGCACGTAGGAGAGGCAACGGCTGGTGTTTCTCCTTCTCCCTCCCGTCCCCGTTCTCTAAAAATCCATCAATAAAATAGTCTTAACAAGTTATACTCAGGCTTTTGTATACCTGAAAGGACTTTGTTTTCGTGACCTTTTTCCTGGGGACAAAACTTCCGGTGGAGCGTTTTTCCTTCCAGGAAAGATGTTCTTTGCTCTGCTGTCCTCGTGCCTTTTTTCTGATGACACGTCGGCGGCCAGTGCTGGTTCTGTGCTTCTGTGCGTAATGCAGACTTTGTGTTCCTGACGGACTTTATTTATCCTTATTTATCTTTTGCTGGAGGTTCCTTGAGTTCGCGGATGAGTGGGTTTACAATTTTCATCAAGCTTGGGGGCTGCCCATTATTTCCTGACCCTCTGCTTTTCTTTTTCTGACCCTCGGCTTTGAAAACCCGATAGGTATAGTTCCCCCTTACTCACACCACGTTGGTGTTTTTTAGCCCACCCTTTCCTGTTTCATTTTGGATGTGTTTTCTTTGCTGCAGCTCCAAGTGCACTGATCCTTTTTCCCAGCAATATCTAGTGTCTCTTTCATGTCATGCCTGCACTGTTTCTCTTAGACATTTTCATTTTTACCTTTAGCAGTTGGTTTTCAAAATGTTTTCCGGAGCTGCGTTTGGAGCACGGTGGCTTCCGAGACGGGTGGCGCTTCCTGGAGCAGCTGGACGAGGGGCCTGTGGTTTCCCCACCGCGGGCGGGCGAGGGTCCCCGGCTCCGAGACGCTGGTCGGGCCCCCCGCTGTGAGCGAGGAAGGCGCCCCGTGTCCGGGAAGCCCTCCGGCCAGGGGAGCAGGCGCGTCAGGCTCCCGCTTTGAGGAGTCCAGCTGGCTGGTGCTGGACCAGCACTTCTGAACTGCTGGGTGCCAGGCTGGCGGCACCCCCGACTCCCACCTCCTTTAACACCCCTGCAACCCACCATCTCTGGGTGGCTGGAGCCGGGGCCCTGCAGGTGTGGACCCCAAACCCTGGCTCCCTGTGCCCGTGGGAGGTGGCTCCCCATCCACGGGGAAGAGGGTCGACGGTCCCTGGTGAGTCCGGGGAAGGAGCCCCCTTCTGCAGCCCCCCAGCCCAAGACCGACGAAGGCTGGCACCTGAGGGAGGTGTCAGTTGCCGAGGGGGTGCACGCGGGGCCTGAAGCCACTGCGGGGCGGCCCCCCAATTCTGTCTCGAGCTCAGCGCAGGGCCAGCACCTCGGGACCAGCCCTCCTGGCCGGCTGCCCCTCTGGGTAAACGTGGCTCCGGCAGACGGTCCAGGCAGCTCACCCCGCAGCTGGCCTGGGGCCTGTCCTTGTGGCGTCCGTGTCCCTGGGGCCCCGAGCCCTGGTCTTCGAATCAGCAAACCCCTCATGGGAGCCTCCACGTAGCGTGGAACCTGCGTTGCTCCACCTGGAAGCCGCAGCTTGGCCAGCAGAGGCCCCGGAGGAAACGGACCCTCTCCCACCCCTGGGGGACCCAGCGCAGCGTCAGAGCCCCGAGGCGGGGAACCCCGTCAGCCCAGAGGGGCCTCCCCGCTCAGCCCGCCTGACCCTGCGTGGTCGGGTCTTCGAGGATTCACAGAGCTCCTGACGCGCATCGGTTCCCCCAGACGTTGACTGTTCCACGCAGCAGGGGCCCCAGCCCAGCCAGCTTGGGAGCTGAGGCTGCGGCTGACCACAGCTCCCCAGGGCACCCGGGGGTGACGCCCCGTCCAGGGCTGTTGGGGCTCAGCCACCGGCTGGTCTGAGACAACGGATTGACCCCTGGACGTCATCAGAGCCCAGTGACCGAGTCCCGTGAGGCGGGCCTGCCCGCCCCGCCCCCGCGGTCCGCGCCCGGCCCCCCGGCCCCAGCAAGGGGCTTCCCGCCGCGATGGGTGCCGCTGGGCGGAGAAACGCGTCCTCAGCGAGGGCAGCTTGGGAGACTCACAGACGGGCTCATGCAAGGCCGGCAGACCCTCCAGTGTGGGCGTCTGCGCAGCAGCCGCGCCCTAAACCTGCGCTTAGGAGGTTCCAGGCCGGGGCGCTTTCTCCCCCGTGACTTCTCCCCCCGCCTTCACGGCTGCTGGCGCCTGCTTTCCAGGTGGCGGCCCTCAAGACGTAGACGCTGGGCCCACGCAGGGGTCGCTCGCCATGGCCAAGGGCCCCTCCCAGCCGCCCTGGGCCGGAGAAGCGGGTCCCGTACCCGGTAAATGTTAGAAAACACGTGGGTGTTCAGACCCTGGCGGTTAATTCTCCACGACTGAGCGGGTGGAAGGGAAGGCGCGGAAAACTCGGGAGACGGAGCGAGGAAGGTCCATGTCCATTCGGTTCCCTGTCCCCGCCCCCGCTTGAAAGTTGGGCGAAGCGCCGCCTTCCCCCGCGAGAGGAGAGGGGCGAGGGCGAGGGCGGAGCGCAGCCCTGCGGAGGAAGCTTCCGGGAAGCATGCGGCGCAGACGGAAGCGCGTCCAAGTCTCACAAGTTTTGACTGTTCGGCAACACGCCTCCACGTCCTCTTTTTCAGGCGTTTTGCTGGTTTTCGTTGTTGATTCAATGGCCCCAAAATCTGCGGGTTCCCCAACACTCCTGGGGCCCCGCACACGGGCATGAGGCGGGGTCCCACTGTCCCGCATGTAAAGCAGGAAGGAGGAATCAGCAGCCGGAACTTGCGAAGCACAAGGTCACCGGGGAGAACAAGGGGGGGGCCAGGGCGGGAGGGGCCAAGGAGAAATGGGGGCACCTCCTGCGAGTGGCTAGGGCGCCCGCCCCCCTGAGGCCCGTCGCCGCCTCCCGCTTCTTAGCTTCCCACCTGTGTCCCTCATCCGCTTCCTGCCCGGGCGGTGGCTGGTCCAGAGCCCCTCCTCCCCTGGAACACGGGCGAGGGTCACGGCAACTACCCGCACGGAACCCGTTGGCCGAACGTGCTGAAGGACGGAGCACGTCGACGTCCACGTTGAACTTCTAGGGCAGGTGAAAGGCAACCGCCCACGGACGTCTCTCTCCCTCTCTGCCTCCCTCCCTTCCCCTCTCTCTGGAAATAATACATAAAATCTTTTAAAATAAATAAATAAAAACCAAGTGTTTTTAAAATGACACCTGGCCCTACACGCGGGCTGAAGCTTATGAGACGCTCGCGGGCCGTCCTGGGCGGGTGGACAGGGGTGGCTTTCTGAAGGCGGCTCCCTGGGACCAGGGCGGTTGGCGCCACGTGGGACCCGCGCGTGGAGCCGGGGGGGATTCTCGCCCCCGCGCGGCGGGCAGGCCTGTGAGCACGTCCGGGGAAGCGCCGGCCGCGGGGGACTCTGACAGTCGTCCTTTGAAAGCAACGGGAAGGCTGGCCAGACTGCCCAGTCCAGGTTTCTCAGAACTACAGGCCCCAGCGGAAGCCTGAGTTGCGGTGGCCCGGGGAGCGAGCGCCCTGCACACCCACCTCCTCAAATGTGGGGGTCTTTGCCGGCCTCACCCCACACCGTCCGAGGCCTGTCGGTTCCACCGCCCACAGACTCTCCGTCACGACCCCGTGAGAGCCGGCAGCTGGGCCGCCCCTGGGGAGGTTCCCGAAACCCACCCAAGAGACCCGCGCAGACCCGACCGGTGCGGTGACTCCCGGGGACCTTTCTCCTGGAGGGACGGTCCTGGGGCAGGGGCCACACTGACCCTTCCCGGCTTCTCAAGGTCAGCCGCAAGGACACAGGACGTAGACCCAACAAAGGCCAGTAATTAAAACGAGGGCACCTCTAGGTGTGCAGGCGGCTCTTGTTTGTAGTGTCAGCAAAGAAACGCGGGTCACGGTCCCCTGCCCCTTGACGGTGGGTCTGCGTCTGGTGATCCGAATGCACAAAACCACCACGTACTTGGGAAGCCAAGAAAACGCGGTGCTGGTGTCTCTAGCTGTGTCTCTTCGCTTGGGCCGCGTTTTAGTACATGATGTTTTCAAGCTCTTAGCTTTCTTTTCTTTTCTTTTTTTTCTTTTCTCTTTCTGTGGAGCAGGAGGATCTGGGGGGGTTGTTGTCTTGCTTCAAGCTGTTCCTCTGGGACGCTTTCGGGCAGAAACATGTGAAAACAACCGCGGGCGGGCGAAGCGTTGTGAAACGGAGCAACCCTCGGAACAGCTGCAGTGTTCGTTGGAACATTCTGTATTCCTAAAATCAAGGTCAAGAGCGCGTTTTCCTCGACTACTCGGAATTGCGGAGGAACTTGAGCTGAGCACCTCGAGCACGGAGGACGATGTTGGGTTCCCGGGTGGCGCATCACAGACGGGCTCAGGTGCTGGGGCCCTGGGGCGCCCCTGCAGCACGAAGGGGGAGCCGGGGGGCACATGCCATGCTGCCTGAGGGCGTCCGTGGGTGGCTATGCCGGGGGGACCAGGGACACCCAGCACACGGGGAAGGGAGGAGACAGGCCACCAGGGAAATCTGCCCAGTGTCACTGTGTTTGGAGGGCGACCTCGGGGCCACACACGGCGAGCTCAGTAACCACACTTTCCCTACTCCCACCAACACCCCGGGCCCCCAAACTTAGGAGAGCAGAGGAGGGAGCCTTACCTAGCTTTGCGCTCTCGTAAAACACCTGCGCACTCATGAACAGAACTGCTCACGGGACGTCCCTGCAAGATGAGGTGACCGTGAGCCCAGAGAACTGGTGGGGGGCCGGGCTGGAGTGTCTGAGCAGCGGATGGAGCCGGGTCCAACCTGAGGCCATCTGAGCCCTGGGGTGCTGCGCGCCCCGCCAACCTGCAGTTGTTTCTCGTTAGGAGGCGGGTTGGTGCTATAAATAGAAATGGTGTTGGAATTGCTCTTTGGAAAGGGTTTGCCGTGCCCCCAAACCCTGACCCCTGTTTCCGGTGGCCCCGGAGCAAGCGGGGGTGTGGGGTTTCCCGAGACCCTGAGGAGGAAGCCCGGGGCCAGGAGGCGTCCCCTGGGGGGCGGCCAGGGACACTGGGTGAGGCCAAACGTGCTGCCTGACTCCAGACAGCAGCACGAAACCGTTTTTCTTTTGGAATGTGGGTGTTTTCATTTTTTTCCATGTGAACCCAGAATGGCCACTTTTGTGGAAAAAGTATTTCCTCTCTACATTTTCCTTAGTTGTGGATTTGTTTTTTCTGTAGCCACATGGAAAAAAAAAAAAAGAAGAAGAAGAAGGTTTAAATCCTTTTGAGCATTTCGGAATCCTAAATGTTTCCATCCTAAAAGCCGTGAGGGTTCGTTAGAAAAAACATACGTGTCATTTCGATGATATTCCCAGTGGGGCCGCCGGCCGGGCCGGGCGCCCTGGTCAGGGAGATGCGTGAGGCTGAGCTTTAGGTCCAAATCGTGTGTTTTAAATATTTCAGGCAGAACTACCTCAGCAGCTTCAACAGAAGCCATATTAACTAGACAAACACAAAACCAGGGTCCATTAGGGTTTACAAAAAAAAACTTCTAAAAAGCATTCAGCCTCCTGTGCCTGGTTAATTTTAGATTAATCCCACCAACCCAGGGTTCAGCCATCGACAAGGGTTTCTGTGCGACTGCAGAGTGAGCCTGGCTGTCTGGGGGGCGCAGGGTCAGCCGGGGGAGGTTCCCACCCTGGCTGGGGGGGCGGGGGGGGCGGCAGGACGGCAGTGCCCACACTCGGCAGCCCCGGCCCTGGGCTGCTGTGGGAAAGGGAGCGTCTCTGTCCTTCTCCCCACGTCCAGGCCGCCAGAAAAGCTCCTTCTCCCGTCCCGTCCGCCCAGACGGCCCTGACGTTGGCTCTGCCGGCCGCATCCCTGGACAAGGTGTTCAAGAGTCGGCGGATCCGGGCGGGGGTGGGATGATCGGGGAAAATGCTCAGGCCCCTGGGCCGCAGCAGCTCACCCCGAGCCGCGTGTCCGTGTCCATGTGGATGTGGATGTGGATGTGCATGTGGATGTGCATGTGCATGTGCATGTGGATGACGGCGTCCACAGCTGGACCCACGATCCCTGCGCTGAACGGAATGAAGGGGACGCGCACGGGCGGCTGTGAGCTCCGGGCCACCCCAGGCTCGGAGACTGGACGTCACGTGCCCGAGACTGACACCCGCGCGCTGGCGGCTGGGGGCAGAGGGCGGGACCGGCTAGCTTGGCTGTGGCCTGGGAAGGAGGGAAAAGTGCACCCAGGGGCACTGTACCAACAGCCCGCAGGGTCCAGGGAGGAAAGGCGCCAGCGTTCCAGATACAGGATCCCCGGGGGGCGGGAGATGCGAATGAACCAAGAAATACGCAAAAACAGACAAGCAGACGAAATCCTGGCAGCAGGAGGGAGGCAACAGCCACAACCATGAGCAGCCCTTGACGGCCCCCCGTGGACCATGTCCAGTCCTCCAGGGGACACTCAGGGACCCCGAGCAGCACCCTCCACCGCCGGGCCCTGGGGTGCGTGGCGGATGGAACAGGACCAGATGATGCCAAGAAACTCACAGCGGGAGAAACACAGGCCCGGAGCCAGGCAGGCTCCTCGGAGGAGGCGTTGCCTTTGCCCTGAGCGGCGTGTCCTGGGCCAGGAGCCGTGCTGTCTGTCCGGGGCTTCTGCGGACACGGCCGAGACCTGCTGGTCCTGAGAAGCCCAAGGACCCCGGTGGGCTGGCACTGCCCACAAGGCCAAGCGCGGGGGTGGGGGAAGGACGGGGAGCTGGCCACCCCCTGCTCCGGTCTCCCCATCAGCCAGCCAGGCCGGCCGCCTCCCTGGAGGCACTTCCAGGCCACCTCACGTTTCAGACCCATGTACCCTGCGTGGTAGCTGTTAACATGGTTAACAACCCACCCGGGACACGACGTTTTCAGTCCACCCGGAGCAGTTAAATGTCCGATCCAGTTCGACTTCATCCAGGCGATGGGTTAGAACATTTGAAGATTCAGCCCCGTGTCTGCGTCCTGGAGGCAGACTGGAGGGTAAGTGCGTTTCACGTGCGTGGACGCCCTCCGGTGTGGGTAGAAACTAAGCCACATTAGCACAAAGAACCAACGCCCCCTCGTCACCCCTAAGTCACAAAGCGTTAACGTAACAGCAGCCCTGACACTCACCCCCTCTCTCCTCATCCCCCAGATGCTTTGAAGACACAAAGCTGCATCCAGGAAGAGGGATAACAGAGTGTTAGACGCTAAGTGGAATATGAGGAAAATTCACCCACAAAATGAGAGGGAGGTGGAACTCGGGTCAAGTTTATTGTATTAGGTTAAGTGAATAAAAATACGGAGTGGAGCCCTGGCTGGCGTGGCTCGTGGGTTGAGCACCGGCCTGCAAACCCAAGGGTCTCAGGTTGGCGTCCCAGTCGGGGCGCAGGCCTGGGGTGCCGGCCAGGTCTGAAGCTGGGGGTGAGCAAGAGGCAACCACACGTGGGTGTTTCCCTCCCTCTCTTTCTCGCTCCCTTCCCCCCTCTCTCCAAAATACATAGTTAAATCTTTTGTAAAAATATGGGGTGGATTTGGGGAAGTTCACATGTATATTATGAAGCCAACAGAACCACTAAAATGTTTTCAAGTGCAGAATTCCACGGTGGCATTAGAGGGAACGGAAGCATCTTCAAGGAAAGCCCAGCAGAGCCTCGCTGGGGCCGGGGGTGGGCGGTGGGGGCGCCAGAACTCGGGGGAGCGCGGGGGAGCCCGCTGCCTGGAAGGGGGCGTTAGTCAAAACCCGTCCGGCTGTACAGCTTCAGGGAGCACAGGTCACGTATGCGAACGATACCCAGCGACGCTGAGGTTAGAAAACTATCGGACCGGGCATCCCAAAGGCGGCCGAAACGAAGTGCGGCCTTGCGGGGAGTCCCTTCCCCTGCGGGTCGCGGTCACGCCCAGGCTGCGCACGGTGGGCGTCCGGCTCAGCCTGGGGGCGAGGGTCCCAGGGGCCCCGTCGGCCGTGCCCAGACCGTGCAAGGGGCTTCGGTCACGTGACGTGCCTCACGTCTCTGTCCGTTTCCTGCCCGGGAAGTGAGAAGAGTGAGGCCAACCTCCGGGATTCTGGCAAATAAGTGAGCTGATACTTCGAAACAACTAGGAACAGGACACAGCGCTTAAATTCTCAATAAATGTTAAGTATCACTATGTGTCCTGTGTCATTTTCTTACCCCACCTTTGCGTGAAAGTCCTGGAAAACCTTTACGATGAGGAAAGATACAGTAGCCAACCTTTAGAGACCTTCTCGCCCCAATTGGGTGTTCGTTTTAAACATTTTATGTTATTTTTTAAAGATTGTATTCATCGTTTTCAGAGAGAAGGGCAGGGAGGGAGGAAGAAAGGGAGAGAGACACCCATGTACAGTTAGTTACCCTTCACCTTCCTCCAGTGATTTGTTCTTTTACTAAGAGAACCAATTCTTACCACCCATTTAAAGAATCATTTTTAAAGAGACGGGGTAGCAAAATGACTCCGTTTCTTTTTTGTGGTGAGAATATTCAACATGTACTCTATGTACTATGTGCACAACACCGGGTCGGAAGGACTGACATCCGCGTATTTAAAGATCGGGTGGAATTCGCCAGTGAAACCCTCTGGTCCTGGACCTTAGGATGAGGAAGTTTTTGATTATTGATTGTCTGTGTCTCATGGTTCAGCCTTGGTGGGCTGTGTCTGCCTGGGTGGGTTCATTTCTGCCCGGCGGCCAGCGTGCGGGGGGGTGACGGTTCACGTGGGCCCAGGGTCCTCCGTGTCTCCACGGTCCCTGTTCTAATGTCTCCCTTTCGTTCGTGCTTGTCCTCACTTAAGTCTTCTCTGCTTCTTCAATGGTCTCGTTAAAAATTTGCAAATGTTGTGTATGTTTTTCAAAACAAACTGCTCTTAGCTTTGTTTACCTTTTCCGTGTCTTTCTCTGGTCTCTGCTTCATTTATTTGCTTTCTGATCTTGGCTATTTCCTTTCTGCCGCTGACTTTAGGCTTGGCTTGTTCTTTTTTCCTAGCTGCTGGCGTGTCGAGTGGGGCTGTTTACATGAGGCCTTTCTCTCTTGCTGTGGCTGGTGCCGTAAAGGCCCTCAGAGCGGCCGTCTCGGCGTCACCTAGGATTTGGTTGCGTCCGCGTTTGTTTGTGGCGAGACTGTCAAGGGTGCCTTCCTCTGGGACCCGCTCCTGACCCCTGCTCAGGAATCGTTGTTTAATTTCCACACGTTTGTGAATTCTTGCGTTTCCCCCCCCATGATCAGTTGGTGGCCGCATACCCCTGCCGACGGAGCGGCGACTGGAGATGATTTCCATCGTCTCCCTGGGCTCAGACCTGTTTCGTAACCTGCCGTGGTCTCCCCGGAACCGCGCTCGGGCTGCTCTGAGCAGGACAGGAGCCGCTTGGGGGGGAGCTGTCTCAGGAGGGCCATCCCGAGCCGGCTCCCCGCAGGCAGGCGCTCGCCCACCTGCCCTCGCCCACCTGCCCTCGCCCACCTGCCCTCGCCCACCTGCCCCCAGGCCAACGCCAGCGTTTGTCACCATGCAATTCGGTCGTCCCACCCCGTGCTGAATTCTGACAGCCACGCTCTTCCACGGATTCAGCAGAACAACCCCCCCACTTGCCCTGGCCCTTTGCTCGCCTGTTGACAGCGTTTTCGGGTTGTTTGATGCTTTGTTGCCACCTACGGCTTGTACCCCTGCAGTTTGATGACAGAGTCCTACGTGTTGAAATTACAGGAGAGCTTGCGGACTGAGCAGCCGTGACCGTCCATCGGGTAGGCGTGAAAATCAGTGCCCGCGGACAATCGCCCAGGGTGTCACGGGTGCCGCAGGCCTGCCTGCATCAGATACCGCTCCAGCACGTTGCGAACTGCCAGTGGCAAACACCACGCTGCTGGGATGGCTCCCCGCGATTTTATTGGGGTTTTCAGTTGCATTGTTACTGCCATTATGTGTTTCACACCCACCCATTGTCTGTTCTCCCATGTGAAAAACACACATTGTGGGAAAAGCAACTCCCTCTTCATGTTTTTTGTTATGTTGCTATGTTGACTATGGGAAAATAATACAGTGGGGTTTTTTAAGTGGTTTTAGGACTTATTCAATTAAGTGCAGCTGAAACGCGGTTTGAAGACTGAGAATATTCATAAACACAAAGGCAATTTAATTCCACTTAAACGCGTGCAATTTTCAGATCCCGTTTTCGTGTTGGAAGTAGATATTGCATAGGAACTATTTATTTACGTTGCGAGCTATTTGTTTAGGAAGGAAGCCATCAGAAGGAGCTGATGTTTGTTTTAATTGTCGGGCTATGACCTCTCGTCTGCCAGAACCTCCAGCCCCTCAGACGCCTCTGGACGAGACCCGGGTCCCAGGACAGCAGGGAGAAGAACGTTCAAGGGTCACGCGTGGGGTTTCGACTCTGACTTGCAAGGAGCTTAGGGACCGTCACTCTCCTCCTAACGTCAGAAGAAGCCGAACAACCTAAAAACCAGTGGCTACTTTTGGACCGAAGCATCTCGAAGGCAGGGTGACCCACCAGCGTGAAATCTGCAGGACGGGTGTGCACAGAGCCGCCCCCCATGGCCTGCCGACGTGACCCGCGCTGGACCCCGAAACTGAGATGGAAATTCACTGGGGGGCCCCTTGTTTCTCAAGAAGCCCCCACTGTGGCCCACACGGGCTTCCTCTTCCCCCGCCAACCGGCCAGGTTCCGCAGAAATGCCACATTCTGAAGCCGGTCCTCAGGTTCCAGATGTTTCCTCCCAAGAGGAAGTCAGGCTGACGCTCAGAAATGAAGGTCGGTGAAGCAGGCCGGTTCCCAGGCCGCGCTCCTCCGCCTCCCGTCCGAATGTGGAAAATGGCCCACGGGGGCTTTACTCCGTTTCCCTTCACATCCAAGATCATGCCAGGCGTCTTTCTCCTTAAACTGCGAACTAAGATGATGCTTCTCCGTTAGTCCTGGGTGATCGCCCCTAAAACAGCAGGTTGCCTAGAAAGGGAGGGTCGGTACCAGGGTGGGGTGGCCCTGACCCCAGGATCCGTGGGCTGGGAACGTCTGTCCTGCGTAGGGGTCACCGGGGCCCCGCGGTGACTCGGCCAGGCCAGCGCCTGGTGCCGGGTGCCGGGTGCGCGGGAGGAAGCGGCCCCGTCCCGCTGGCCGGTGGGGATCTGCCTTTCGGAAGAAGTAAAGGCAGCAGCAACATCCATCCCGACTTCTACGCTTGAGTGCTGAGCTCTTTAAAACTCCGCTATAATTTGATTTCACTAGATGAAGCTCCCCTGGCCCCTCCTTTTACCCCCAGCAAGGGTCGGGGTCAGCCCGGGCCCCGCGGCTCCCGGGCGGGGGTTCACGCAGACCCAGGCTCCTGTGCGGCAGGGGACAGGGGCCTTTAACTGAATTTCAGGGTCTCACCGATCGTCATTGACCTGTCACTTTCTAAGAACATGAGACTTTCAGGGGTTGCTTTGGCCTCTTGGTCAGAGTGCTGCCCCACACGTAACGGGGGGCCTGGGGAGGCTGGTCCCGTCGCCTCAGCTCACGCGCCCCTGAGGGGAGCACCCCGGGGGGCTGCGTCCGGGCTGGGGTCCCCGGAGCTCCTGCAGCGCCGTCCGCACGTGCGCCTGGACCTGCCTCGCGGGCCTGAGCGTCCCCTCTTCTTCTCTTCGTCTCAGCTCTGCGTCGCGGTCCTCTCTAACTTAGGACGGTTCTCGTGCTTCAGTGAGAGAGGCCGGGGCCACCCCGGTTCCCGCGCCCCCCGCCCGGCCCTGCAGCGGCTCCAGACGCAGCCCGGGCCCCCCCAAGGGAAGCAACATGTTTCCATCGCCGGCAGGAAGAGGCCGCAACCTGGGCTCTTCCCACCATCACGTGGCTCGTCCTGGTTTTCAGAGCAGCCCAACGTCGCGGGCGGAAAACACCTCTGGTTGCTTTTCTGTGAAGCCTGGACGTACGGGGTTACGTGGTCTGTGGTGGCAGATGGCGACCGTAGAACCTTGCTGTGGGCACCTCCCCTGGCGGCTGCGAAGCGGCTGCCAATGCGCAACGGCTCACGTGGGGCTTCGGGTTGTGCTGCCCAGCCTGGCTGGTTTAGTCACTCAACCCCATTTGCCCAGCGCCGCGCTGGACATTTCACATGCGAGCAGGTGGGGTGCCCCCTCCGTCCCAGACCCGCGAACGAGTAACGGACATGGAGGGGCCGAATTCCAGCCGCAGGTGGGGTGCTGGCCGGGGTGCTGGCCGGATGCTGTCCTTCCCCACACCCCCTGCCCCCGCTTCCTAACTGGCAGCAGCCTTGCCAAGGAGCCCCCCACCTGAGAGCACCGGCAGGAGGCCCCCCGAGCTGTGGACGGGGGTCCAGGGGCCTGTGGGCAGGGCGGGTGGCCATGTGCCTCATGCAGCCACCGGGCCACCACGGGAGGTGGCAGGAGCCCCCACGCAGCACGTGACAGCCCCCACTCCCCTTGCTCTCCGGGCCGCCTGCTGCTTTGGAGCCCCGACCTCTGTCCCAAGGTCACACAACCGGAGATTTCTGCTTATGACGCCCCCACCGAGAGAGGGTCCGCTGCTCCTGTCTCCACGGGCAGGCGGGATCCCGGAGAGCAGCGTCCGGGTCCCTCTGCCCAGCGGCCAGGCGGGTCCTCATCCTGCTCCCCTTAGTCACGGTGTCCTGTCCTGCTGTGTCCTGGGAAGCTGCACACACTCCCCACACATGGGAGGCCGCAAGGACTTCCACGAAAGGAAAGAAGACACAATTTATTTTTGAATATCCAAAAAATGCGGCACTAAGCCGGTTGTAATTTTTTTCCTACAACAAGCTGGAAAAAGAAAAATCAAACGAAACAGAATTATTTGATCACCGTCCAGCTTGGCACACAGGATTCACCAACGCCTGTAGCCCTGTCCTTCCAGCCTACTCGCCAAAAATGTGTAAAAGGAGGAGGAGGAGAGGAGGAAGAGGAAATGTTTTGCCTGGTCCTGTGCTCGTGCTTGAACCAGGCCCAGGTAGTCACCCTCACCGACCTCCCGCCTGTTCCTGGGCTGCGGACGTCCCGGGGTCCTGCCCAGACCCGGAGGTGCTTTTCCAGGACTTTGTGGGGACCCTGGACGCAAGGCAGCGGGTGGTCGCTCTGCCCAGTGCGGTGACCACCAGGCAGCTCTGTGCGCAGGGCTGTCTGTGTCCCCAGGGGTCCTGGGACATGGGGGCAGGGCAGCGGCCTGGCCGAGTTCCAGCTGAGCTGGAAGGTCTTGGTGGACACACGCAGTTAGGTGGCAAGTGGCAGTGTCTGAGCAGACCTCCCCCTTCCACGTGAACCTGGATAAACCACTTGGAACTGAGTGTGGTGGCTCTGGGCGTGGGGGCCCAGGGCTGGAGATGCTGGGACATGGCAGACAGACGCAGGCCTGGCCAGCGTCACGCCTGCTGACACCAAGCCTCGGGGCCCAGCTGTGGCACCGGGACGGCTCTCCAGGGTCGCCCACGCCGGCGGGCCCCCAGCTCTGTGGTGGGCGCCTTCCCAAGGTGGGGGTGGGAATGGTTGGAGGACAGACCATGTTTTCCCGAAGCGAAGGGCAGATGTGGGGCTGTCTGCACCTTGAATGTGGCGTCTCCCCACAAGGGCACTGGGGTCCCGGAGTCTGAGCAGGAGGACCCCCAGGCCGGAGGCGGGAAAATCCCGAGTCAGGGTCACCGGGATCCAGGCTGCTCACCGGTCCCTCCCGGCCCTTCCGTGGGTTCCGGGATTCCTCTCCCCGAGGGACAGCCGTGACGACAGGTGGCAGACGTGGGCTGTTTCCACACGGATGCTGAAGCGGGTGACTCAGTTCCTGTTCCTTCTCCAAACAAATGCATGTTTCACAGGCCAGGGAGGGGGACACGGCGGGTTTGCACGCGGCCCCGGCGCCAGCGGCAGGACCGACAAGGTGCTCACGCAGAACCGGAGTCCGGAGTCTGTTATTCAGAAAGGCCTCCCCTCGTCCGAAACACGATCCACGAAACGACACTGGATCGCACACGCGCACACGCACACACACATATGCGCACACACATGTGCAGAGGAACTTCGCAGACACTGAGATGATGTTGTTTGTATCATCGCACGGTGAAAACAATTCAGGGTAATTTTTCACATACGTGGGACCCTTCCTGATGCATAATATTTACTTAATACTTTCAGAGATTTTTAAATAAAAGCGGAGGCAGTAGCTACCCTCCCTCTACCCCCCGACCCCCCAAATATCTTCCCAACCGTTAGTTACAAGGAGATTGGAGAACGGAACGGAGCCCAGTTTTAGGAAAATGGGCTAAATTCACCGACGCGCTGCTCAAGTCTAACTTCCCTGAGCTGAGCTGGCAGCCGGTAACATTTCGGAACATGAATGGAAGGTCACATTTTTCCGAACTTCGAAACCTGTTTCGAAGAAAAGCCAACGTCCTGGGCGCACGAGATGAAAGGCCTGGAGAGAACCCTTCTGACGAAGACTTGCAGGACCAGCCGGTGACAGGGGCCTCTGGTGAGTTCCAGCAAAGTCAGTAAATAAGGAGCAGATGGGCTGGCTTTGCTCCGAAAGAGGGATCGATGTGAATTTACAAGAAGAACAGCTCGTTTTCAACCCAACAAACAAACAAACGCATGAAACCCTAGAAATGCAAGGGGCGGGGGCGCTGCTCCAAGGGGTCCCCACGCCGGTTTCCAGCCCCCACCAAACCTGACCGCGAGGGCGCGGGAAAGGAAGACCGTGATTTTGGCTACGCCTTGGCTGGTAGGCCAAGCACGGTGAGCACAGAGCCCGCTGGGCCAGGACGCGGGTCGCAGGCGGAGGCCACTCACCCACCCGACACACCCCTCAGGCAGGGACCACACGTCCTGGGACCAGAGCAGGAGCACAGACGCAGGAGAAGGACGGGCGTCCCCTCTGAGCAGCTCGGGGGCCTGAGCCTCTGCGGTCACCATCCCCCAGGATGGGCCCACGGGCTCCCGTCCAGCCCAGACACCGTAGGTAGGTAGGTGTCCCTTCTGTCCGTCCTTGCCCCTGCAGGCCTTCGAGCCAACACTTAGCCCTGCGAACTGGCAGGGCTCCCAGGGGCGCTGGCCACCCGCTGGGCTCACACCCGCCTCTGCACCCAGGTGACCTGGAAGAGAAGACAGCGGGTGACCTTCAGGCCTGGGGCCCAGGCCTCACCCATTCCTGTCCCAGCGTGGCAGCCCTGCGTGGCCGGCCCCCAGGGGACGTGTGAAGCTCACGTTTGCTGAGCTCCTGTTACAGGCCGGATCCCCATCATCCCACGCCCCTGGGACAAGGCGTGGGCCCCCCTCTGCATGTCCGTAACTGGGGACTAGGTCAGCCTTCACGACCCCCGGCCACACAAGGTCAGGGCTGCAGCAGTCAACCTGCCGTCCTTGTGAAACTGGGGTGTTGTGGTCAAGGCCATGAAGGCCCTGGGGTCCCCAGAGACAGGCGAAGGGGGTGGCAGATGGGCACCTCGATGCTCTGGTCTCAGGGGCAGGGCTGCAGGGCCCAGCAGCCTGGGTGTGACGGTCCTGTGGGCACATTTAGGGGACAGGGCCTCACCCGCTGTGTGACCTTGACAGCTGGGGCCGCAGGGCCCAGGGACGTGGAGTTGGCACCCGGAACTTGGGGTCCCATGGCACAACGCCCCTGCTGACTTGGTGTTCAATCATCCTCCCCAGCTGTCACTGGAGACGTGCCTGTTCCTCTTCCATCAGCTCCTGTGACGTCCTGGAGGCCCCTGCAGGAGGGCTGTTCTTCCCGCACGCATCCCGCAGTGTCACGTCTCCGGCTGCGCTGACGCCGGCCATCATGCAATCCCACGACGGACGTCGCTCTGATCCCAGGCCCCGCCCCACTTGTTCCCTTCGGTGTTGCTGTCACTGAGCTCTGGCGTCTAGTGCTTTCTCTGCACCTTTGATTCCATCCTACCTATGTCCCTGTTTTTATTTAATCATTACATCTTAATTGTAGTTGTGGGATTCAACTTCATAAATTACGGCACCGACTCCATGGACTCCCATAGCGCCGGCTGACGTCCGTGGAAACACCAGGCGGGCGAGCCTGGCCGTGCCGGACACCCAAGGGAGCTCCATCTTCCACTGCTGCTGCGTGTCACTGAGGGGGGACACCGCTGTCCTCTGGACTCTGGGCTGCGGGAGCTTCGTCCCTGTACCTGCCCAAACACACTCGCAGGGCAAGGGAGGCTCCGGCATGCACAGCCCCCCTTGGGCGGCACCAGCAGGTGCCATGCACAGCCCCGCTCTCCGCGCCCCCTCAGTTGGACGCCGTGAGGCAGGTGCTCCCCACTCCCTGCTCCAGTCTGCAGAGCCCCCCTGAAAGCCGGTGGCCAGGCAAACCCGAGGTCTGATCGCTGGGGTGATCGCCAGTCATAGTCTTATAGGTGTGTGGACAGTTTCCCCTGAAATCCTCTCCGAGTTTTCCCCACTTTAAACAGGTTTAAGAAACCATGGTGACAGCTCTGGGGTGACAGGGGGTGGTGAGCAGGTAGAGGGACGGAGCAAAAGGAAAAAGGAATCATGGACAGCGGTGTGGAGACCGCGGCTGGGAGGGAGGTGTGTGGGGGGGGGTGTCACCGTCATGGAAAAAATACGATAAGATTTATTTTTATTTATTTTTAAATCGCATGGTGCATTTTATGACCCCGTTTCCAGTGATGTGTATGTAAGATACGAAAGTGAGTGCAGGGCTGGCACAGCCCTGGCTTGGGCCTCGTTGAGACTTGCGCGAACTCACCCGATTACCGTGACGGGGGAGCCGCGCGCCGGTGCTGGCGCAGCCTGGCAGCTGCCTCTGCCCAGCAGGCAGGGCGGGCCGCTGGGAAGGGCTTGCGCAGACACGGCCTCCGAGAGCCGTCCCAGCTTGCTCAGACGCCTCCTGCGACACGTGCGGCCGCGACCGGCCCCCACGCGGGATGAGGCAGTCGTGTGGCGGCCCCTGGTCTCTGCGTGGTGGCACTGGACGGGAGGCTCCATGTGTGGCCTGTTCCCGTGAGTCAGCACAATCCGTACTTCAAGGGAAAATCATCATTGGGCTTCGTAATTCATTCTTGGGGTGCCGATCTCAGAATCTGTTTCAAGTGGTCAGTGGTGCTGAAGGCTGTGGGGTGCAGGGAGGACCTGCAAGCAGAGGCAGGACCCTTAATCCAGAGACTCGGCGCCTGGGCCCGTAGGCTAGGGGAGCATCTCCTGAAGTCTCACACTACATCTGAAAAGCAAGGGGCGGAAATGATGGGTAACTTGTCGCAGGTCCCGTGGTCCCAGGCAGGGAAGCAGCGTGAAATGACCTTTGTGCATTTCCAACCCTGTGCCGCGGTGACAGAGAGAGTTTGACGTCATGTGAAGCAAGTGTTACCGTCTCTGTGGACAGTCCCGACGCTGGCCTGGGCCTTGGCCGACCCCTGGTCCCCGAGGAGAACTGAGAGACCCCGAAGCCTGGGTCCGTTGTTCCATTGGTGCTTCTACAGCCTCGCTCAGGCAGCGAGGGGAAGAGGGAAGTTCCGGCTGTTGCTGGCGTGGTCGTTGGGTACGTGGTGTGAGGTGGGAAACGGGGCTTTATTTCTGACAGCAGGTCAGGTACACAGGCACCCGTGAAACCAGCAACCCAGTCAAGAAAATGACTGAACCCTGAACCCTCCCAGTGCCCCTCGGGGGTCTCCCGTCTTCTTCCCACCCCCGTCCATCCCCACGAAACCAGGAGTCTGCTTCTCTCCCCTGAGGGTCAACTCAACATTTCCAGGATGGTCTCTTTTCTCTGAATGGCATCATGAGGTATTTATTCTTTTTGTCTTGCTTCTTTCGGTGCATGCTAACTGTTGTTTTTCTTAATTTAATTTTACTGTTGTTGTATTACATCCACGCTGATTAGTTTGAGACTCACCTATGCAGGTGTCTCATATCAGAGTCCATTTCTGCCCGTTGGGATCGTTCCGTGGCTCATCCGTTCACCTGTTCACGGGCATTGGTTTCCACGTGCGGCGAGCTCTGATGAATACTCACAGACTCGTCTGCGTACGGGGTCCGCTTTCATTTCCTTGGGTGGGTCCCTACAAGTGAGAAGCTTCCATCATACAGTAGGTGGATGTTTAACTTCATAGGAAACTGCCACACTGGGTGGAAGGGGGCAGAAGGGGGACAAAGGGTAATGGAGGGAAAATACAATATAAAGAAAAGGAAAGAATGCTGGGGAGGGTGTGGAGAAAGGGGGACCCTGGTTTCCGTTGCTGGGAATGCAGGCCGGTGCAGCCGCTGCGGAAAGCAGTATGGAATTTCCTCAAAAAACTGAAAATGGAACTGCCTTTTGACCCAGCGATTCCACTGCCAGGACTACACCCGAAGAATTCTGAATCGCCAGTTCAGAAGAAGCTGCACCCCTGTGTTCACAGCAGCGCCATTTACAATAGCCAAGTGCTGGAAACAGCCCAAGTGCCCATCGGCGGGTGATTGGATCACAAAACTTTGGTACATTTACAAATGGAATACCGCACAGCAGAAAGAAAGAAGGAGCTCCCATCTTTTGTGACAACATGGATGGAACTGGAGGGTATTATGCTTAGTGAAAGAAGCCAGTCGGTGAAAGACAAATACCGTATGATCTCACCCATTACAGGACAATAATGAACAGAACCAACAACAAGCAAAACAGCACCAGAGGTGTGGGAACAAGGAGCAGACTCTCAGTGGGCAGAGGGGCGGGGGGAGAAGGAGGCAAAGAAGGGGAGCAGCCCACCATCTTCCGCAGGTGGGAATTCTACACCCGACAAGGTTGTCCCCCAGAACGAACGGGAGGTGATGACACCGCGCACACGGAGACCAAGCGCCTCAGCAGGTCCTACCGGCGCCAGGCAGCTAGGGACGGCTGGGCCGGGCAGGTGGAGCAACGGGGGGATGTCTTGCTGAACCCCACTTGCTCTGGGGAGGCTCCTACGAAGTTCCGTGAACTCTCGGGTTGGTGTGTGAGCCGCATGCCGGGTCTGGTCGGGCGGAGGTCGGGGTGCAGGGCGTAAACAAAGGCCCGGCCGCCTGGCCCGCTCCTCCCACACACAGCCGTGGGGATGTTTTCTCCTGAAATAAACTCCGGCCCTTCCAGATCATTTTTATTATTTTTATTTTCATTCACAGTGAAGTATCCTAGATGTTAGTTTAATTTCTAAAGTCATAAAAGGTGGGGGGGGGCGCGTTGTTTTTCGTC
Organism: Noctilio leporinus; assembly: GCA_004026585.1. NCBI lineage: Eukaryota > Metazoa > Chordata > Mammalia > Chiroptera > Noctilionidae > Noctilio > Noctilio leporinus. The sequence continues at coordinate 71,267 of PVIW01005707.1, forward strand.
AACCATTCATGATTCTGGCACGAAGCTCATCTCCAGCATTCCAGACCCGTTATTCACACGAAATGATAGTTTTAGGTCAAGGAGCGAGCGTTCTGGCTTTGCTTGGCAAAACCAAGACATGAAGAGCAAACGTCTCTGGGAAGGAATCCGGGGGAGCCGAGTGGCATTCCGGTCATTCGCCCTCATGCTCCCAAGCGCAGGGCTGGGCTGGGCTGGGGGGCACCCGCGGGGCGGGAGGACCCCATCACCCTGTGTGACTGGCTCCATCCAACGAAAGCGGCGTCTGGGTGGAGAGGCCTGCGCAGGACTTGGCCGCCCCTCTCCAGGGTCTTCCTCTCGGTACTTCCCCGGGGAAACCACACAGAGGAGAGGGGGCTCACCGTGTGGGGGGCGGGGCTCACCGTGTGGGGGGCGGGGTCCCCCACCCCACCCCCGCACCCAGCAGCCCAGGCCGCGGTCGCTGAAGTCGGGGCTGAGCTCCAGGGACCCCGAGCACCCGTCGCGCGCGTTGGATCCGCGGGCAGCACAGCTGCGGGCCACCCTCTGCCTCTGCCGTTGATGTGTTTGCCGGGCAAGCCGTTGCCGTGGTAACGCCGAGGAGTAAAGCACGAAGGAGAAAATATTTACTGGTTTCCGTTTTTTTCCGCCAGGACGGGATCCCACTAGGCGGCCCCCCACTCCCTCGGACGGCGCCACAGCCCCGGGCCGCTGCTGGGGACGCGCGTCGGGCTCGCGTGGGGAGGGCGGGCGTGGGGACCGGCGGTGCGGAGCCACCGGGCTGCCAGCAGCGCCGTCCGCGGGAAACGCGGCGGACGAGGTGACCATGGGGCGCTGGGCCGAAGCCTGTGGTTCCGGAACCGAAGGCCGGGTGAGACGCGCTGACACAGCACGCGGCCCAGCAGTGCAGGACGAGTCCAGGCGGGAGCAGGGGAGCAAAGCTCACGCGTGTGCTCCAGTCCCCCCGAGACGGGCGGGAGGAGGGTCTCCTGGGCCAGCGCCCACCTGCTGCCAGATGAAGCGCTGCTGGGCCAGGGCCGGGCCGCTCCGGGGGTCCGGGGGGCCCTCTGGCCTCGCTGTCCGGAGGGAGCACGTAGGCATCAGGCCAGATGCCGTCCTCTGTCTGCATTTCCAAGCGTGTGACGTCCTGGGGCCTTGCGGACCCTGGAGGGGCCCTGGAGGGACCCTGGAGGGACAGCTTGGTCCTCCCCAGACCAGCCAATTCCTGCGAGAGGAAACGGTTCCGGGCGCGTGACTCACACGCAGACCGACCTCTGCGGCGCCCGCATCCACCCCAGAAGCCGCCGCACCAGGTCGCGCCTGTGGCTCGCGGCTCTGCCTCCCCCGCCCGCCCCAGACGTCCTCCCGGTGCTACGGCTGGTCCAGCTCCCTGGAGGTGGTCCCTGGCGAGCGTCTTGTCTGGGCTCATTGCGGGGGTGTGTTGACATGTTGGAGGTGTAGCCACACGGGGCCGTTCACGCAAAACCAACCCGTGCAGACTGTCCACAGCCTCACGCCCCGACGGCCCGCACGCAGGTGGGGGGCCCCTGCCACCCCGGGGTGGCCCACCTGCCTGGGCCGGGCCTGCCCCCCGCCCCCCTTGGCTGACACCTGCACCCCCTCGGGGGCTCCCCCTGGGCAGCCCTCGCCGCTCCCTGAGGGAGGCGGGTGGAGCTGCTCTGGGCGACCCGGGCTGACGACCATGGCGGTGGTGCCTGGGTGCTCAGCTGGAGGGAAAACAAACGTGTGAAAACAGGGGAGGGCCGGTGGGCTTAAATCCAAGTGAAAAGGCAAACAGGCAAGTGGAGGACTGGCCCGGGGCCACCAGGGGCCCGAGACGTTCGTCCTGGCTCTTCTCACAGAACTCGTGTGGCCCACGGGAGGCCCCTGGTAGGAGCCGTGAAGTACAAACCAGCCGTAGCTGTTGGGGGCTGGACCGCCCGCCAGCGGTCAGGGACGCGGGGCTCGGGGGTCAGGGAGGCAGTGGACACAACCGCGTTGTTGACGGGAACCTACGGCTGTGAGCGTGGACGATGATGGAAAAGGAAGTCAGTACACACTGATCTGTGCGTACAATTAACACGGGACCTGGGGGGCCAGCAGAGACCCCGAGGTGGCCACTCACGTGTTACCCACCAGGTGCCACATGGGCCTGACCCGAGCACAGTCCACCTGAGGAGGGACGGGTGACCCGGGTCCTCTCCTCAGCAGCAGTGACGCGCAGGCAGGGGTGGAAGGAAGCAGGTGGCACTCGCAGGTCCCTGGAAGCACCGCCTGCCACGCAGGCCCCCAGAGTCTGTCAGGGGTGGAGGGAGCCAGGGGAGCCAGGACGGACGTGGTGGGAACTCGGGGGGATCGAGCCTTTACTGTCTTTCCCACCAGGTGGGACGAACCCGCAGAGGAACAGGCCCAGGTGTGGCCAGAAGGAACACGTCAGTGGCCTGGGGCACCGGGCCTCACCGTCCCGTCCCCGTTCGTAGAGACCAGAGCCGGTGGTCCGCAGAGGAGGGTGGGCTCTGCTCTGGAAAGGGCCCCCGGACAAGCTCCCGGCTGTCCCTGGGAGGCGGCTAAACCCTGGGAGGGGACCGTCCGGGCCAGCAAGGCCTCAGAGCACAGTGACCTCCGATGGGCTGTGGCTTGGTCCTCAGTACCTTCGCGGTAGGGTTTACTGACCTTAGGACTTAAATTGCATTTTATAAATAAAGTGATGCCCTGGCTGGTAGCACAGTGGATAAGACGCTGACCTGTGAGCCCAAAGGTCGCAGGTTTGATTCCCAGCCAGGGCACATAACCAGGTTGCAAGCCAGGTCTCCAGTCAGGTCTGTGGCTGGAGGCAGGTGAAAGGCAACCATACATTGATGTGTCTCTCCCTCTCTGCCTCTCTCCCTTCCCCTCTTTCTAAAAATAATGAAATAAAATCTTTAAATAAATAAATATGTATGAATTGTATAATAAGTATGAAATGACATAAGAAGCAAATGCAGAAGGAAACAAGGAGAATGAATAAAACTGCCCAGCTCCTCCGCTGGCCAGGCTGCGGAGCCAGACCACCCCCTCCACGCGGACACGCAGCCCCGATGGCCACGGGGCGGACTGTGGCCCCAGGGGGCAGCGGGAAGGACCAGGGCCTCAGGGAGCCTTCTGGGAAGTGCAGCTGTCCACCGAATGGCTTCGGACAAGGTCGAAGTGTGACCTTTCCCTACCAGAGTGGCCGGCGTCCAGCCTGGACTAAGACTTCCTCTGGTTCAGAGAGAGAAACAAACATCCCGTTGCAACGATGCTTTTATAAACCAGGGAACTTCTGCGGCCTCGTGGCTATAGCTGAGTCTTAAAATAGCCGCTCATAGAATAATAGTCATAATTGGTTCAATCTGTTTGAAGGTCGAATCGTTTCATGTCATGACCATTTTCAGTAACGTAATTTTCTAAAAGTGAAATAAGCTATTAGCCCTGCTCCTAATATCTAGTCTTTAAAAGCCTTTACATGTTCGTGATCTTCAGAAAGTGGAAAAATAAAAAAGGGATGATTTGTTTCTCACTCTTGCTCTTCGGTGCTGGATTTTGGAAGCGCACGTATCCCACTGGGTCATATGACACAATATTGAAAACACATGTTCCGAATGGGGTTTTGCTCAAGATTTTCCCTGGGTGAGGATTATCAGTGTCACCTAGAGTTTCCCAGGAACGCAGGCGAAGGGGAGAGGGTGCCTCGCTCCTGCGGTTCCGCGTGGAGGGCTGCCCGCGGCTGCGGTGCAGGGGGATGGGGCGCCGGCCCCGGGCCGGACAGGCATCTCATCGTGAGTCTGGGGGAGCTGGCGCTCCCCCCAAAGCAAAGCAGGGCCTTGCCCGGAACGGCTCCCTGGGGTGGGCTCGTTCTGCACCTTCGCTCCCTCAGCTCCCCTGAGAATCTGGGGAGGTGGGCGCATCCTTGTTCCCAGCTTGGGGCTGGGGAGGGGACGGCGGCACGTTCCCAGGTGCTCGGGCCAGAGGGGCTCCAGAGGGCTGGCCGCCTGGCCCAGGTCACGCGGCTTCGGGGGCTAAGACAGGACTGAGCCCCCCTTCCTTGCTGCTCGGGCCATGTGACTGCCACGCCCCGTGATGGGCCCCAGGGTCCCTGGAAACTGTCAGAAAAGCGCCCTAACACGCCCCTCCTCGGCATCCTCTCTTACCCTCCGTGAACAACATCATCCCTGAACGTTCGTGCGCCAGCGCAGCCTCCGGAACCAGGAGTTAAAACCACACAATGCACACGCACGTGCGTGCTGGGCCCTGTTCTGACTGCGGCAGGGGCTCCTGCTGGCCCTGCCCCTCGAGGTGCTGGGCTCCTGGCCTTTTCACCCCGGAGCCCCAGGGGCCAAGGAGCTGCCCCGAGGACACAGGCCCCCCGGCCCCCTGGGTCCTGCTCGGCTGGGGGAACCCGGACCGTCTCGCTTAGGCCTCTGATGAAAGGCGGAGGCCCTGTCAGATTTTAAGTGAAACAGAAGCTTTTCTGGGGGCTCTGGGAAGGGAAACGCAGGTTGCAATGCTCTGCGGGGCCGGGAGCTGTTCTCGGGGCGCCGCTCAGCCTGGAGCTGGGCCGGAGCTGAGCTTCGGCTCCATCTTCGCCAACGCAGCCCAGCTCCTCTCTGCAAATGACCATTACCGTCTCGGAGGACCGGTTCCCAGGCTGCCCCCGACCTTTACGGGAGATTTGAAAGCAGTTGCCGTAAAAAGCCTCAGAAAAATGCCAAGAAATCACTAACTCCCGGCGGCTGGTGGCCGGCACACCCGGCTGGGGCCCCGGGAGCTTCTGATCTCTGCAACTCATGACGCAGGTGCAGAGGGAGACACAGGGAAACTTCAACTTTACGTTATTTCCCCCTCGTGGTGTTGTTTTAATCACACCAGCTTTCCAGGTGAGAAAATCCAAATTCCAGGGAGTGTGAAACTAGGTCAGGAAAGCAAAGTTGCCGGCTCCGTGTGCTGGGAGGACCCACCGAGGAGGCCGGGAGGGTGGGAGCGTGTCCGTGTGTGAGGCGCCGGGCACCCCGGGGTGCTGACCTCCACGTTCCTCGCCCAGGTCAGGAAGACTGTGGGTCCGGCCAGGAGGGGCCGTGCCAGGTGCCTGACGGTTCCCAGGACGTGCCTGGCGAGAACATGGGCCTAAACACGTGAAGTGGAGAATAAAAACTAGCATCGTGGAACCGGGGACAGTGCCTTGCACCGTGGCAACCCCGGTCCAGGGCCCCAGAGCCCCTGCTCAGATGCCACACCCACCTCTGCGCGTTTCGGGGCCTGGGCTCCCGTCTCCGGCCTCCCCTCCTTCAGCGTAGACCAGCGTAGACCGCGGAACGGGCCCAAGGGGCCCAAGGGGAGGAGGCTGGGAGTCCAGCCTGGCCCAGCCTGCCCAGAGCTCCCCCGCGAATGGTGGACACGGAACGTTTTCCACGGGGGACCCCTTCGTGGAAAGTTCTAGACCACGAACTTGATCCCTGGCTTTAGGAGCCAAGAGGCCAGTTACCCACGGGAAGGAAAGATGGGCCGTTGGGCAGTTGGAGGAGTGGCCAGCGGGAGGGACGGGGCCCTGGCCAGGGGGCACAGCAGGTGCCCACGGAGTGTCACGCCACCCAAGCCCGCACGGGGCTGGCCACACCTGCTGTCTCAACCCCTGTCCTTTCTCTCTCCACCTTGTCTGCATGTGGACAGTGAAGATCATTCTCACTCTTTGCTTTCATGTGAAGGTCTCCATGACAGCTAGTGGCCTAAAGGTCCCGGGCGTGACTCTCCATGTGGCCTGCGGGGCCACTGCTGAGGTCACTTAGCCGTCACAGGCTGTCCGGGGTTTGCCGCCACCCCTGCCCCTGCCACCTCCGCCCTCCTGTACCACTTCGCCTCCCCACAGGCCCCTCTGACTCCCGGGGGGACCCTGGGGGGACGCTGGGGGCCCAGGGTCAGCTCACCCGTGGACAGTGAAAGCTGTTAGACTCTCCCTTTACATGTCAGTGGTCCTGCACTGGGACCTGCAGCCCCCCACCAGCACCGGCCTCCTCCCCCCCGGTCCACGTGCTCCGGGGCCGAGTCAGCCCGAGCGGAAAGTGGGAAGCGGTCGTGTTGACTCTGCAAACCTTCAGGTCTGGCTCCCGGGGCCGATGCAAATGAGCCGACAGCCCGTGTCTGATTTACGACGAGGCGGTTTCGCAAGGAGCATATCTGTCACTCACGTAAGTCCCTGGGGAGCCCGGCCGCAAGTTGCTCCTCCTACCCTCAGTGCCGGGCTTGTCCCAACACATCTTGCACCAGAATAACTGCAACAAACACTCCGTCTAAAAATAGCCCTTCGGAGGCTGGTGCCAAACATGCTTATGTTTCTAATCGGTGGCCCCGTCTGCAATTTGTCCTGTGTCACGAGCTGTGCCACGCGCCACGGGACCGTCACCAGCTCACCGGAGGTTAGACCTCGTTAGCGTCAGCACCAACGGTCCACCCAGCGGCACCTGCGGGCAGGCGGGCAGGGGGTCTGAGGTCGGGGCCCGGAGCTGCAACCCCGCCGTGGTTTGTGTTTGGTGTCGTGGGACACGGGCTCTGCCACGAGACCCGCCACGGGACCTGCCACGGGACCCGCCACGGGACCCTCTGTTGATGCCGCAGCAGAAGAAAAGGTGCTTTTCTGGTCGGTGATAAGATCAACCGCTGACTGTTACCCATCAAACATTCGTGATGAGAAACAGCAGAGGATGCTGTTTTCTTTCTTCCTTTTGAAGTCAGGGTTCACTTCAGGACAGGTCCTGTGCTATCGAGACCCGGAATCACGTTCCATCTTGCATCCTGCCTGAGGTTCCAGGCGCCTCCGCGGAAGAACCACCGCAACACGGAGCTTTAAACCCACCCGCGAGGTTTGCCGGGCACGTGTTTTCCCTGCTGTTGCGCAGAAAACACGCCGTCGCGAAGCCGGGCATCTTCAGCGCGTAGGAAATTCGGTCGAGGGCAGAGGGGTGTCTGGACCTGCAAGGGTCGCCCAGGCTCACTCAGCATGGCCCCGGCCAGTTCCCAGCCCCTCCCATGGGCTCTCAGGTTTCTGCGGGACCTGCTGTCTCGTTTGATTCCTTGTCTTCCGCGCCGTGTCCATATTTTTGTCTGTGTCCCAGAGGTAATTGTGATTTTTTTTAATGTGCGCAGGCATCAGTGGGTGACTCAGGTGGTGGCCCCAGAAGAAACCACCGAGTCCCAACACGGCCAGCGACCAGGCGGGGGCGCAAGACGGGCAGCCGGGGACAGACGCACCTCCGGCCTGACAGCGAAGGGGGCAGGGCTCCCTCGGGGCGGCTCCAGAGTGTCCAAGTGCCGCGCGGAAGGACAAGCTCCAGGTGGGCAGGCGGCCGGGCCTCGCGGGGTGCAGGTCAGTGAGCTCGTCCCGCTGCGGCTGTGTGGAGACCTGCTCACCCCGTGCGGAAACTCGGGGGACGGGGCCCTCCTGGGGGCTCCTTCCAGCTCCTTTGCTCCAGAGATGCGGCAGGTGGGTCCATCCAGAGAAATCAACTACAGCAACAGATAAAACAATATGTAGTTTTGTACCTGTCAGGTGAGTCGGAGTCCAGCATCGTGGGTCACAACACAAGGGACATGCAGCGGGAAGTGCACAGCCAGTCGGTGTCCGAGCCTTTCCCGGGGGCCGGGGCACCAGCACGCGGGTCGGGGTCTCGTCCGCAAAAGAGATGCAGCTGCCGGAGGCCCCGCAGGGAGCGCCCTGGAGCAGCCAGGCCAGCCTGAGGCAGACGCCCCTCCCGAGCGGCAGGGGCCACAGCTCGTGATGGAAAGGCAGCTTTTCAGGTGAGCTTGGGACACTTCAGGTTTGTGACACGGGAGAGTGGGCCCTGGCCCTGAAGGTCTCAGCCTGCCCCTGGGGGGTCACCATCACCCCTCACTCGCACCGCAGAGCCCACGCCTGGCTGGGGGCACACCCCCCTTCCGGTTCTGCTGCAGCGTGGAGGCCGGCAGAACAGCCACGAGGAACCCCAACCCCACTCTGGGACCCCCCCCCAGGTCACCCAGCCCCCACGTGTCCCACAGGGAACCAGACCTGTGACTTCGCAGCTCAGCACTCCTTCACCTCAGAAAACAGACACGTATTGAACATTTGAATTTGCACCATGGTGGTTTCCTGTCCCCAAGAACGTGGAACCCCCGGGACTCTCATGTGGGGACCCCATGGAAGAGATGGTCTCAAACCTCCGTCGTCCCAGCCTCAGGCCTGAGCCCCAGTCGCGTGGGAGGTGCTTTCGCCGCCGTCTGGGTAGCTGTTTGCACGCGGTCACGTCCCGGAATTTATGACCTGACAGCACATTTCGCCACGGTGCTTCCAACTAGGACAGATTAGCTTCTCACGCAGTTTGCAGGCCGTGGAAAAAATAGCCTATGGGTGGTTTTCAAATGTGAAAATAAGAAACAAAATTTCCATGAGGATCTGGAGTCAAAGGAAGGTGACCTGCTGTGCCGGTGAAATTCCAAATCTCCTCGTGTTGCTGCGGGACGAAGTGCTCCTGTGGCTACGGTCACCCGCCACGGGGGACGAGGTGAGGCGCGCGATCCCGGGAAGGGGGGTCGGGCCAGAGCCCCCCCGGCTGCACCCAGGGGAGGGCCCTTCCGCCGGGAAAGGTGGGAGACGGTGCGGGCGGGGACCCAGCCTCCTGGGACGGCTCCTTCCCGTCGGCTGCTCAGGGAGGATGTGACAAACTGCACGGGATCTCAGAAATTCACGGGCCCTGTCCCCGGAGTCCCCATCCCGGGGTGGGTTGTCACCGACCTGTCACCTGACTTGGGGTCCCTGCACACCCAGCGCCCTCTCCCTGCCGCGCAGCAAACGGAAGCACACGCGGTGTCTGCGGGGGCCGCCTGTTCCGCCTGTGAAACGGCAGAAAGTCTGAAACACGGAGAAATGACAACGAAAACACGGCTCCCGCTCGTGGCCCGGACATCACTCCAGCCGTTTCGCTGGCATCTCTCATTGCGCGGAGCTGCCTCATCGTGCGCTTTGGCCTCGGCTTTATACCGACGCTCCTCACGGGCGAGCAGAGGTGCGTGGAGGCCCATCCTCGGGGCGTGTGGAGCCGTCGGGAGCGTGTTGTAAGGGGCCACCCCCCGTGTGACAGCGGGGGCGGAAGCGAGCGGAGCTGAAAGAAGAAAGGACGGAAAGGAGGGAGGGGAACAGGAGAAGGGATGCGCAGGGTGTCACGGTCCCCGGAGCATCACACGGAGGGGGACGCACTTGGACACCAGGTGAGGGGGCTGGGGCAGCTCCTGTCCGCCCGTGGGGGTCACAGGGGCGGTGGGGGTGGCGTTAGGCGGGGACCTGCTGTCGGTGCTGCTGGCTGGGAAGTCCCCGCAGGTGATGGAGGGAAGGAAAGTGCTTTAAACAACTGCTCGGTGCTTTCCTTGCGTCTCCTGTCACCTTCGCACAATTAACTTACTCCCATGACAAGTGGGTAACACTTGAAGACTTTTATAGGCAGAATTCTTTCTCACCCCCAGTCCCCTGGGACTCAGTGCCACGACTCCCCCGCGCGCGCGTGTGTCTGCACACACGGAGGGAAGATAAAGGTCAAAGGAGCATGTTTGGTATTATACTTTAATCTGTGGGCACAAGATGCGGACCGATCCGTGTGGGCACGACCTTTTCAAGTCACGCTTAGTAACAGCTTAGCGTGGAAATCCTAACGCAATACACAGGGACTCCAGGCTTTTACCACCCAGTAGGCGGCCCATCAGAACTGAAACCAGTAGAGAACTAAGGTTTCTTTTTTGTTAATTTTTACTTCATGACTTACCAAAAAGGCATAAAAGCTAAAAATGCCTGAAGGGTAAAAAGTGCACCCAGGCTTCATTGTGCTGTTCTGTTGTCTTGATTTTCACTAGAGTACAAAGCGAGGCTTTGATGTAATTCACAAAAACTGTTTAAGTATTAGTGACAATTTGATATTTTTTGCTCAGCTTTCTGCTTTTTTTTTTTTTTTTTTTAATTCATAGTTTTTAGAGAGAAGGGCAGGGAGGGAGGAAGAAAGGGAGAGAAGCATCCATGTGTGGTTGCCTTTCACCTGCCTCCAGCTACGGCCCTGGCTGGAGACCTGGCTTGCAACCCGGGTATGTGCCCTGGCTGGGGATCGAACCAGCGACCTTTGGGTTCACAGGCTGGTGTTCAAGCTACTAAGTCACGCCAGCCAGAGCCAGAACACACCGTTTTTTAAATGCATTTATTTTAAACACGGCCTCACCAGTTGCTGTTGGAGACCCCCTGCCCCGGCCCCGCAGCAGTTGGGACAACTTTGTAACTGCCATTTCGGAATAAACACGGTCCGTAAGTGAAGGTCCCTGGTGGTAGCCTTCAACCTGTGTAATTTCTTCAATAGCAACAGGACAAGTTTCAAGAAAAGTGAAGGTGTTTTGAATAGTTGACGTTTTTTGAACGGCGGACATACACATATACAAAATGCATCTTTTGCCCATTTATTTTTGAGTGCTTTAAGTTTTCAGTTTCAGCCCAAAGTTGAAACTCGGGTTCCAGGTGTAGCAGAGGCCGGGCTGTGGTAAATGAGCACCAGAAGGTCAACCAGCAGACACGAGGAAGGAGGACGGGTCGGTAGCCTGGGCCGGCCCTGCGGGGCAGGCCATTCGTGATGGACGCGTGACAGCCACGTGCTGCAGGGCCTGTGCGGCGTCCGGCCCCGGGGGCGGCCTGCTGACGGAGGCCAAGGGAGCCCCTGGGAGATCCGGACCCGAACGTCCCTTCACGCAGCACACGGGCGCCCCCCGATGCTGGTGTTGACGGGCCCCTGCGTCAAGGACCTCGCTCCGGAGCCAGCGGGCTATTTTAGGGTTCGCCCCCGGGCCTGGCTGACTCAGTGCTCCCTGAAAGTGTCGGTAGATCCGTATCACGCATCGAGTTTCAATAGGAATGGTTACAAATCACACAGCCCATAACCCGCCCGCTAGTGCAGGGGCTGTTTACCCTCAGGGTCCCCAAGGGACACGGTTAAAGACAAAGGGACTAACGCCCTCGCCCACTCAGCCTGACATCCCGCGTTTCTCGAGAAAACAAGTGTTGGTGGGTGTTCGGGCCGAGGACACCAGGGACCTGGGCGCAGGATGCCTGCAGCTGGGAACCCGCAGCCGGACAGGGCAGGACACGCGTGCAGGCCGTGGACACACGCTCCCCCCGGCAGCCCCATCACGGGCGTCTCACAGGGCACCTGGGCTTGCCGGGTGTGTCGGGCGCTGCCCACGCCTGCCGGGCAAGAGAGGCTGAGTAATGGCCTGGCACCGGGGCCACGGGCGCGGTGGCTGCTGTGGCCTCCAGCGGGCTCAAGCCCCACCCGCTCCACACCCCGGGGGCAGCCGCTACTCAGCGGCAGCTGGAAGGAAGGGCGCTGGCCGGCGCTCGCCCTGAGCCCACGGAGCTGCGGCTGGGCACCCACCGCGGCTCCAGCGCCCGGCGCCCGGGACATGGCGTCTGCAAGAGCCTCTTCGTTTCCCTGACAGGCGTCTTTGAAACCCAAACCCTCCTCCGGGTGTCACGGGGAGGGCGAGACTGTCCCTGGGCCGCAGGGCAGATGCTCGCTGAAGGTTCGCACCCTCCCGCCGGGGTGACAGGCTCACCTGCTGGGCTCACTGGGTCGGTGCTCGTGCGCCTTCCTGAGTCCGAGCCACAGCTGGTGGGAAGGTGACTCGGGGGCCCTCCTTCCCCCAGGGACAGGCGTGAAGATGACCCTTCCTCTGGGAAGCCACCTGCTCCCCAGCTGAAGGCCAGTGTTCACCCAGCAGCGGCAGGTGACAAAGCGGCCTGGGCTGGGCCCGCAGCACAGGCTTCCCACAAAGTGCCACCCCACGCAGGGCACCACCGCAGCGTCCCACCCAGCACCCCGCAGGTGGGGTGCCGGCCCCAGGGGTGCGCTGTCTGCAGAAAGGTTAAAACGACAAAGAAACTGAGCCAGAGCCGGTCTGGTCACCGGCATCCCCAACGCAGCAGTTCTAGATCAACGTGCTCCCCGAGAATACGCCTCTGGTTCCATGGTGGGGAGTGGGGCTCCCCACCGGCTCCACCTTCTAGAGCAGATTTGTGGGCCCAGGAGTCCTGGCGAGTGGGCCTGACCACCTGGGTCGGCTGGGGCCCCGCAGCCCCCAGCCGTGAGCCCACGACCGGGTGACCGGGATGGCAGCGGGTCCCCCGTCCTCGCTGGAGTCGGTCACCACCCGTCCCCCTGCTTCCGACGTGCGTTTAGAATGTGACATAAGCGTGAACTCAGGCAACCAGAGCTGAGGTGACTAGTAAGAACGCGTTGTAGCCTGTATCCGAATTACTCTACTGAGTTGGATGAACGGATTTGAAGACAAAATATATTCTTCTTAAAATTGTTCACTGTTTCACCATTGCAGGACGACTGGAGAATATACCACTCCCCAACTATTCCTGAAAGCGACTTGGTCGCCCAGGGCAGGGGCTGTCAAAGGCCGGTTCCTGGGCTGTCCCGTGGGTCAGCGGTGCCCGTGGGACAGACGCGAAGGGGACCCGGTGGCGGCCGGTGCCCCGACTGTGCATGGGGCTGTCGCACGGGGGCTCAAACCTTGGTGCTTCGACCCCACAGCAGGTGTTGACCCTGCTACCCAGGAATAAGTCCTGAAAACAGACGGCAACTGCAATAGACGCCCCCCCGCCCCGAGGACGCCCCACTGCCTGGGCCACGTCACACAGTGTCGATGACAAGCGTGGTGACAGCCTCCAGGGCTGGGGCGGCTCCTGCCCCGCGTGTCCGTGCGCAGCACCCCCCTTCCCAAACGGGGCGTGCGGAGGCGAACCTGCCCTCTCTCTGGGGCAACCAGAAATAGCACGGAGTATAAATAATCCTCACGCCCCGGTTGAGGAAAGAGTGAGGTGGCTTTCTGTGGTCATGTCCGCACACGCCAGCCTCCCTGCAGGTGGAGCTGGAGTTTGCTTAGCTGCCCTGACACAGCAAGAGTTTGAGGCCGGGGGCCACGGGACAGTGGGAGCTGCAAGGGCCCGGGAGTCAGGGCTGCAGCTTCCGACCCGGAGACGGGGCGCCCGGGGCCGGGTTGCCACCTGCAGAGGCTGCGGCTTTTCCCTCGGACACACCTGGTGGCGCCTGGGGGGCGGGCGCTGAGCCCCCGCATGGGGACCCGCCTTGCCCAGGGGGCTCCAGCACCAAATCGCAAACTGTGACTTGTGAATGGGCTGTTTCCTGAAGTTTCTCTTCTCTGGGAGCAGCTCCCATGGTGGTGGTGCTACCTCGACAGTCACTGAAATCCACCCCCCACACCCCCTTACGCACAGAAACCCCACACGCCCCGCCGACCACCCCGCCCAGCCGCTCGACACGCCGTGGGGAGCAGAAGCCACCTCCGTGCCCTGACTCGCCCGCCATCCCCCACGTGCCGACATGCAGCCCTGGGCCGAAACGCTTCTGGAAGAAAAGACAGGCGATCGTCTCTGTCTCGGCTGGGCAGGTTTTCAGCTGCAGCACCAAAAGCACAATTCGAAACAGAAACAACAAGTGGGACGTTATCAATGAAGAAGGTCAGCCTTTCTTTCAAATGAGCTTTGAAAAAGAGAAGATCATGGACATGGAAGGGGGCAGAGGGAAGAAGGGGGATGGATGTGATACAACAATACAATTAAATTCAAGAAAAGGAATCTCCCAACAACTATCCTATACCTTTTTGTCAAAGGGAAGAATGAATGTGTGGGTGAAAAATGGATAAACAATGCGTTATACCCGAATGATCGCTTTTTTGACGAATTTCTTATAACCATGTTAGCAAAGAACTGTGACAGTCGCATACCAGAACAATGAAATGGATTTGCTGTGCGAACAGCACTTAGTTGCTGATGTTTTAACAGCTCCAGCCTGTTTTATTGGTCCGGAGTTTTCACAGTGAAGCCCCTACTCGGAGAACCAAAGGGCCGGCTGTGCTGAGGGAGGGTGGGGCCTGGAGCCCCCAGAGTGTGTCCGACTCCCCCGTTCCAATGGGCGTTCATTGTCCTCGTTCCTGGGAGGAAAGAAGGGAGGGGCTCTTTAGGGGTGGCTGCAGAGTAATTTGCAGGAGGCGGAAGAGGTCACATAAAGTTCTTTATTATAGACTTGCAAGAAATGAGAGAATTATATATTACTCTCACTTGTTTGGGGTTCTTTTTACTTCTTTTTATTTTTACAAAAGAACAGCGGGGAAGAACAATTCTGGGGGCAAATGAGCCAGGCACACGGGTTAGAATAAGAGGGGACCTGGGAGGTGAGCCGGGACAGTAACGCTGTGGGCCAGTGTGGGGCTTTCTCCCAGGGCTGGGAGAGCTGTGACAGCCCTGGAGTGAACAGACACAGGCCAGCGGGTGGGGGGCAGCTGTCCCTGGAGCAGCCCAAGCACCATTGCTCAGGAGGCCACCCTGGCGGTCAGGGATGGGCCAGGTCCTGCATCCCTTCACAGATAACGCTGTTGACCCTTTGCCTTTATTTCAAATATATACAAATAATAATGATGGTCATGAGACCAAGAAAACATCAGCCAGCATTTCAGGAATATTGGTCCTCCTATTTGGGAAGTGAAAGTAAACTGGTGATGGGATGGTAGAAGGCAAAAGGAACGTTTTTCAAATATCACCTTACAGAAACTTCGCCATAGCCTGTCATGAGTTATCTGTAACTGGAATAACCTTTTAAATGAACGTGTACATTGAACAGAGAGACCAAGCTCATCCAAGATTAAACTCTTTTAGGCAAGAGAAGAAAACTCCTTGTTAAAGCAAAGGGAAGGGGCAAGAGCTTTTCGATAATCTTGGAAATCTGCGTTTGCGTTCCGAGTACACGTGTACACCACGGTTCAGGAACATGCCTGTGGCAGAACAGCAAGCCAGAACGCCTGCAGGTGCGCAACCCTAGACCACTTTGGAAACCCAAAACCCCCAGCCACCCCCACCCACGTTAATGTGGGTTTTGTTTATAATCTAACTTTGGTTTACACCAACACTATTCTGTAAAGTTTGTGGCTCAACTAGATCTATTTTGCAAATTCCACCTTCTGCTTCTTCCTGGCTTTCCTACGCAAGTTTCAATGTGTTTTTCGCCCTCACAATCAGGCTTACCTCTGATAGCATCGTAGGTTCCCATAGGTTTCATGACCTCTTCATGTAGACCGACTCTTGCTTTCTCAAAAACAGCCTTGCAATTCCTGATGTGCATTTTTGCTATTTTCTGAATTCAAAAGTAAAATATTATTCATTACACAGGAAAAGTAAATAAATGAAAGTTAAACATTTTTTTGAAAGAAAAGATAAAATGAGCTGAACTCTGAGTTTAAAGGTTGAAAAATCCACAAACTAGGAGACAACATTAATAAATAATATGTCTGAGAATGACCCTGAACCTGGGATCTAAAAAGAAATGTAAGCCCTGGCTGGTGGCACAGTGGATAAGGCGCCGGCCTGTGAACCCAAAGGTCGCTGGTTCGATCCCCAGCCAGGGCACAGAACCAGGTTGCAAGCCAGGTCTTCAGCCAGGTCTGTAGCTGGAGGCAGGTGAAAGACAATCACACGTGGATGTTCCTCTCCCTTCCCTCCTCTCTGGAAATAGTAAAGTCTTTTTTTTTTTTTTTTTAATTTAAAAAGATAAAAAATAAAAAGAAATTTCAATGCACTGTAACCAACAAAAGCAACCCACCTCAGGGAGGGGAGAGGGGAGGGGCAGAGAGGCGACCACCCCCTGAACTCCAGCGCCTGGTTGCACAGGAGGGCACACGTCCTCCCTGGCTCCGGCCTCCAGAGCTGGGCCACTAGCCCCAAACACCAGCGACAGGCTGGCTCCTCGGCACCCGAGATGGACTTTGCTCCCCTTGGAGGCCCAGGCTCGAGACCCTGGCGTGGCAGGACCTGGTGCGAGGCTGGCGGCCGCAGCTTTCCTGCTGCATCTTCCAAAGGCGGCGAGTGGAAGAGAGCTGGCGGCGGGGGTCCCTCTATGGGGGCGCTGCTCTCCTTCCCAGAGGCCCCAACCCTAGGACCCGCATCCCTCCCACAGGCCCCACTTCCAAACACCGTCCCTTCGGGGTTAGGACTTCAACACAGGAATGGGAGGGAGACACACACATGCCAGGCGGAAAGCATGCAGTCTCCCGTTTAGAGTGAAGTCCGCTGTAGCGTTTGGCATGTTCCTTTCTTACCCAACTCACTGAATTCCTTCATCATGGATGTCGGATTTCACCAAATGCTTTTTCTACGCCAACTGACAGGGCCGTGTGAGTTTCCTTATTAGGAGTGTATGACTCAATCCTTTGAATAGGAATATTGAAGCAGCCTTTCATTGCTATAATAGATGCCACTTGGTCACAGTACATGATCCCTTTTATATATTGCTGAGTTCCCATTGTTAGTCTTTGATCAAGTATTTTGCATTCCTATTCACATGAGATGTGACGCTAGTTTTCTTGTGTGCATGTGTGTGCATGTACATGTATGTGCATGTGTGTATACATGTATGTGTGTGCTGTCTTATCTTTAGGGGGGTTTTAAAGATTTTATTCATTATTTTCAAAGAGAAGGGCAGGAAGGGAGGGAGAAAGGGATAGAAGCATCAATTTTACAGTTGCCTTTCACCTGCCTCTAGCCAAGGACCTGGCTGGAGACCTGGCTTGCAACCTGGCTATGTGCCCTGGCTGGGACTCGAACCAGCGACCTTGGGTTCATAGGCTGGTGCCTTATCCACTGAGCCACCAGCCAGGGCCAGGTATTCGTTTATATTTAAACATTTGGAGAAATGAATGCCCCAGGCAAACCACCCTCACAGAGACTGGTGGGGGACAGTACAAAGCAAATTCAATTTCTTTGAGTTACAGGCTATTCCAATGATCAGTCTTATTGAGCGAGTTGGGGTAGTTCATGATTCCGGAGGAATTGGTTCAAATCTTCCAAGTGGCCAGATTTACATGTGCAGGGCAGCTTCCAGCAGCTGCTCCCTCCTCATCCGCAGGGAGACCCCTGTGACTTGCTGATAGTGTCCCAGAGCTTCCCTCCTTGTCAGCACTGCCAACTGTTTGATGTTTTTAAAGAGCCACCTCCTGCTTGCCTTAGTGTTTTCCATTTTCTGCTTTTAATTTCACTAATTTCCGCTATTCTCTTTTTTATTCCTTCCCTCTGTTTGCTTTGGGTTTATTTTTATCTTCTTTTGAAGTTTTGAGGTTAATTTGCAGGCTTAAGTGACTAATAGGAAGGTTTTCCTATTTATAACATGTTTATTTAGCAATATAAATATCCTTTCCAGCACGGCCTTAGCGGCGTCCTGCAAATTTCTATTTATTAAATTTTCATTTGCACTCAGTTCAATATATTGTCGCAATTTGTTTCTTTTGACTTTCCTTTTGGGACTGCGCGCAGATGACTTAGACAGGGGTGTTTAGTTTCCAAGTGTGGGAAGATTTCTGTGACCTGTTTCAGGTTTCTCAGCTCATTTCACGGCAGTTGTACAACCCACGGTGCTTGATGTCACTCTCGTCACCTTTCCTGAGACTGGAATTAGGGCACATTTTTCCTGAGAACTGGAAACGACGTGAGTTCTGCTCTCTGGGGCCGGATAGCACGAGGATGCATTGTTTCCTCCCGCTTGGCAGCGTCATCCTTCCACCTGCGTGGTGCCCGCCCGATGCCCCTGGGTGCCGTGCAGAGCAGCATGCGGGTCCCCAGCTGTAGGTGCGGGTTGGGCTCCCTCCTCCCGTGCCCCTCACTGCTCCGTTCCTTGCAGCATTACTCACCCTGCTCCTCTCTGTCCACGGACCCTTCCCCATCAGAGAATGTCCCTCTGTGTCCTTGGTGACACCTGTTTTTGCCCTAATTCTGCTGTAATTTAGGTGTTATGTTCTCTCACAGTTTTAAAGATATTTTCTTTGCAATTAGGTTTCGGGACAAACGCCTGTGTCCTGGTGTGGAGGTATTTGAGTTAATCCTCATCGGACTTCTTTCAATCTCCCGATTCGTGGGTTTGTCTCTTACCAAAAATCGGGGCGGTTTGGCCATTATGTCAGCCTCTCCGTTGTCACCTCTCATTCTGCTGCTGCAGGGGCATGAGTATGGGACCTTCTGTTACAGGCCCAGGGGTCTGTTCACAGTCTTTCACTCTGTTGTCCCCACTGTTCAGGTCGGGCAATTCCTATTGTTCTGTCTTCCATTTCACTGACTTCTTCCGCTTCACAGTATTAGTCTTTGTATTTTCTCTTTGTTTGCTGAGAGTTTCTATCCATTTATCTGTTTCGGGTGCATTTGTAATTGGCCTGCAAGCATTTTGTGATGGCTGCTCTAAAATCCTTAAAGATCCCTCTGTCATCTGCTGACTGGGTGTTTTTCCAGTTCAAGATCTCATGGTTCTTGTCATGATGAGCGACATTCAGTCAGCATCTTGGGTGCTGTGCTATGAAATGCTGGATCTGTTGAAACTGGCTGGTAACTGGCTTCCTCGGACACCCCTCTGGCGGGGGGTGGGGTGAGGACTAGCTCTCTACTGCCTGGTGGGGTACAAGCCCTGGTTCCCCACTTTTTTCCTGCGAGCACCCAAGGTTCGGGTGCTTCTCTTTACTTGCAGGTGGTACGAGCACTCTGGGGTGATAAGAACAGAAATCCTCTGAATGAAACCAGGCGAGGCCCAGTCTGGAAGAACCACCACTGTCTCTGAACCAGGTTTGTTTAAAGGAAACATTGTTTCACATGAGAAAGGGGAGCTCCCTCCCCAGACCACCCTCCTCACGAGCAGGACACAGCATGTGACCAGCCACATTCCGGGGGATGACGGTCAAAGGGAACCGGCGGGAAGTAGAACTTATGGCGTAAGTTTAGCGACCATTCCACTGGCGACCCATGCATGGGGCACGGCCTTCACAGCCGCTTTTGGTGGTGGCTTCTGTTTCTCTTTCTTAGATTCAGACACTGGTGACCAGACCAGGTTTATACCCTGAACATCAAGCCCATGAGCCCCAAGGCCCTCAGTTTCCCCCAGGGGCCAGTTCCTGAAACCTTGTCCACCTTCGGAGCGTGGCTGTGACCTCTCGTCAGCCACCAATGGAAGAAGCTAGAATTTCCTCTCTCTTTCAATGAACGACCACACGCTGGCCAGGTTGGGTGGTGTGCCCTCCCCGGGAGGCAGAACCTCTGCTGCGGTTTCCCACTGTGTTTTACTAACCAACCCAGGGAGCTGGTGCTTTGACGCCCAGTTCCAAGAAAAATAAGAAGTCTAGTTTTACAAAAAGAAATTAGCATCTGTGGTTTCAGTTCCAACAAAGGAAAGCAGGGCTCAGCGCCTGGCAGCAGGGGCTCTGCCCGCTCAGCTCCTCGGCACGGCGGGCGGGTGCCCGTGCTGACCTGCGTATCCCCGTGCTGACCTGCGTATCCCCGTGCTGACCTGCGTATCCCCGTGCTGACCTGCGTATCCCACGCAGGCAGGCGCCCAGTACCAGCTGGGAAGCCGGAACTGCGGACGCTGGTGGGCTCAGTCCCCAGTAATGCGTCTGTTCTCCACCCTTCTCACAAAACAAAACACAACACAACACCTATGCAGAATAAGAATCCAAAATTAACCTTCCCAGAGGCAAAAGGGTCTCATCCCAAAGGACAACCTGTAAGGGTTGTCCTTGAACAATGACTGTTTCCCAAGTTCAGCCCACAGACACGACCCCCTAGCTCATGGGCTCCTCCAGGACTTTCTTCGCCTCTGACCTCCATGAAGTTTCCGGTAGAGACAGGGTCCGAGGGGAGGGTGGAAGCTGTTGCATGAAATCATCGCTCAGGGTGTCATGTAATGATTAGACCTCTTCTCCATCCTGATGAGTCTGAGGGATGGTACTGTGAGGGTGCACTGGACATCGCTATGACTTAGAGGTAAGATGCGTCAAAGCAAGCACAGGATCTATAGAAAGCAGGAGAAGCCACAAACCTGGTGACATACGTGGCCGCCTCCCTCTCTGCCGTGTAGCGGGACACGCTATCAGGAGTCCAGCCCTGGCCGTGCCTCCAACAGACGCCTAACCTAAGAGACGTTTAACGTCATAGTTGGAAAAAAGTAAAATGAAAACGGTTACCTATTAAAACAATTCTAAATATTTTTTTAAACAATATGTTGGAAACCTATAAATAGCACACGTTAATTATGTTGATGATGCATGTTTTTAAACACGGCAATGCCCTAGAGCAGTGGCTGGGCTGTGGGGTCAGCACTGTCGATGGGGGTGCCACGGAGGCCTCTGTGCCAAGTGTCCCTTCCAAGAAAGTGCTGCCCAGGCCCTTGGCCCCTGCAGCAACGGGCTTCCCACGTCACGGAGAAAGTCAAGCCGTCAAAGAAGCCCCAGCCCTGGCTGGTGGCGCAATGGATAAGGCACCAGCCTGTGAACCCAAAGGTCGCAGGTTCGATTCCCAGCCAGGGCACATGACCAGGTTGCAAGCCAGGTCTCCAGTCAGGTCTGTGGCTGGAGGCAGGTGAAAGGCAACCATACATGGATGTCTCTCTCCCTCTCTGCCTCTCTCTCTTCCCCTCTTTCTAAAAATAATGAAATGAAATCTTTCAAAATAAAAAGCAGCCCTGGACCAGCTGCGAGTGCCAGGCAGCAAGTCCCGCCAAGACCCTGGGACACGGGGCGCATATGAACCACCACCTTCCTCCCCAGCCCCAGCAGCCCCTGCACCCCCCTCTTCGGTCAGCGCACGTCTGCGATGGCGCCCAGGGGTGCTCACGACACGCCTCCACACGCCGCATGTTCTGCACTCACCTTGCCCAGCCCGGGCTCTCCCTCCCTTGACCACACTCCCGCGGTCCCCAGCAGGCCCCCAAGGCGTGCGTGTGGCCGGTGTCCCCCGCTCCTAGGAAAGAGAGTTCACCTCACTGAGCACAGTAGGGCGGGAACAGGGGTGCGGTCCGTGCACGGGAACCGCTGGGGCAGGCGTGGCCTTCCAAGGGGCCCCTCAGCTGGACGCCGGGTCCTTCGGTGGAGGGTGGCCCCGGGGGGCACCCACGGCCTCACTCGTCAGCGGAGCGACAGCAGCAAGGGCCACCGAACTCCTCTGGCCCCGGTCCCTCGACTGGGAATGTAAGGGTGCAAATCGCAAGCGTGTCGGCAGGTGAGGGGCCAGGCCCTGCCCTGCTCAGTGGGGTGCGCGGACCCGGTCGGCCACGCGCGGGCTCTTCCTGAGGCCCCGACCAAGGGACCTGGAGGCCAGCGCCCCTCCCGGCACAGCCACCGGCACAGGACCGCGATGCGCCCCGAGAAGGAAGTCAGAGAAGCAGGGACTTCAGTCTATTCTTTCCCAAGAACCTCATTGCTTCACGCACGGGGTGGCGGGGAACAGGTGCCGGGCAACACAGACAGCGCCTGGGGGGTCCCCCCTCCAGCCTCTGCAGCGAAGGGCGAAGTATCAGAGGAGAAGCGATTGCCACACTGTGTCCTTGGACAACGTCTTTCCGTAAACGTTATTTTTGGGAATAACGAGGCGGTGGAAGAACTTCTGAATGGAAAAAGTTCTGGGTCGCCAGACATGCCAAAGGATTTCTACATTCTCTCAAGAAATGTCTCGTTCGCTGTAACTAAGCTTTTGGAAAACGCCCGGAGCCCCTGCGAGACACATTCCGAGACGCTAAGGGCCTGGGCTCCCGCCGGCCTCCCGTCTCGGGCCCCTAGGGGCACCGGGGGTCAGGCCCCCGAGGGCGCCCTCCTGCCAGATGGCGGGGCGGAGGGGCGGAGGGCTCGGGCTCCCCCAAACGTTGCTTGTTCCGGAGAATAAGTCCCCCCACAGCACTGTGGGGCGGGACCCCCCCAGTTTGAATACGACTTCGCTCGCCTATGTGACCAGAAGCCAGTGTCCTGCTTGCTCAGGAGCCCCAGGGACAGGCTGGGAATGACCTGTGTCCCGCACAGCCTGGCCCCTTCACCCCCAGGACCAGCCCTCGGCACCGGCCTCTCAGGCGCCCTTTCTGAGATCTCCTGGTGTGACCGTGTGCTCCGGGGCCTGCACAGCACGGGAGGGTCGGGTAACGGCCACCAGCCACACTGGGCTCCAGATGGTCAGGGCCCCTGGGACCATGCTCGTCACAGAAGATGCTCGGACAACGTCCTTCCGTGGCTGGGGAAGCAGGTGGCCTTTCTTGATGAGACCCAGCACCCCTTGTCCTGCGGCCTAACTCATGAGACGCACGTGCCCCCGTGCGTGTATTCACAGACACACACGCTCCTGCGTGCCCCATGCACGTGTGCTCACAGACTCACACGCTCCTGCGTGCCCCATGCACGTGTGCTCACAGACACACACGCTCCTGCGTGCCCCTTGCACGTGTGCTCACAGACACACACGCTCCTGCGTGCCCCTTGCACGTGTGCTCACAGACACACACGCTCCTGCGTGCCCCTTGCACGTGTGCTCACAGACACACACGCTCCTGCGCGCCCCATGCACGTGTGCTCACAGACACACACGCTCCTGCATACCCCATGCACGTGTGCTCACAGACACACACGCTCCTGCGTGCCCCATGCACGTGTGCTCACAGACACACACGCTCCTGCATACCCCATGCACGTGTGCTCACAGACACACACGCTCCTGCGTGCCCCATGCACGTGTGCTCACAGACACACACGCTCCTGCGCGCCCCTTGCTGAGCCCTCTGTCTGGCAGCCCCCCGCCTCCTCCTCCGCTCAGTGGGCTGGCGGGGAGAGCGGCTCCCCTCCTTCAGGCTCACCGCGCACCCAGGAGGCCCTTAGATGCCACCCCCGGCTCGGCGTCCGGGGGGCCTGGCCAGGACACAACCTGAGCGCAGGCTGCACCCGGGCAGGAGGTGGGAGCGAGATGTCCAGGAAAGGAAACCAGGGACCAGGGACCACGAACCTGGAGGGGCCGCGTAACCTCCAGGCAGGAGGAGCAGAGGAGGGAGCGGCCAGGGTGGGGAGGGAGGGCTCCCCGCAGCTCCTGTCAAACAGAAGAGCTCACGCCGCCTTCCTGAATGAGCCCCACGGTCCCAGGTGCCCCCTCCTGGGCGGGTGTGCTGTCCTCCAGGGGCCGCAGACCGGCGGGCGCCCCTGCGCGGGCCGTGCGGAGCCTGCAAGGCTCACCCGCCCGGCGGCCTTGAGCACCGCGGCGTCTCTGCCTCCTCCAGCTGAGCGGTAACAGCTCCGTGACCAGCAACGCTCCGGGGCTTGAGGGCGGGTGGGCTGGGGCCGCCCCCTCTGGGCACCCGACAGGTGCCCGGAGGGGTGTGCCCAGGCCGGGGCAGCCAGCGGGAGGGCAGCCTCCCTTCAGCGGACGGAAGGCGGAAATCCCACTTCCCTCATCTCTGTAAGGGAACCACCCGGGGTTCGATGTTTCCTTCCCAACCATAAAGACACGGCTGGAAACGCAGCGTCAAGAACGAGGCAGGTGAGACAGTGGAGAGACCCAGGCCGGAGCTGGTGCTCACCGCGCGGCGGCCATGCCCTCCTCCTCCTCCCGCAGGAAACCGAACACCCTCTGAAATCAATAACCGTATCCTCGGGTGAGGCTCAAATAAAAAACGGGGAAGTGGCCACGATGCCCGTCAGCAGGTGACAGCCCGCAGAACGTCTCTCGGACCCACAAGAAAGGGACGTGGCGGAGCCCTGAGCGCTGGCGCTGTGGGAAAGGCCGCCTGGCGGTCCCCTCGCCTGTGGTTCCGGTTCTGGAAAACACAGACTCAGCCGGGAGGAGGTCCGTCCTGTTGCCCAGAAGCAGCTCCGCTGCCCGGTCATCCCAGCCCCACCCCAGCCGGCCGGGAAGGTCCTTCGGGACCAACCAAACCGGGAGGGTCCTGCGTCCCCAGCGGCGTGAGGGCGACCCGCCAGGGCCCAGGGTGGGGTCAGCCCCCTCGGTCTCCCCGCGCTGCGCCGACGTGGGGCCCTCGGTATTGAATCGGCATCAACCGCTGGCCGACGGGAGGTCAGAACCGCACGGGACACCCCCACCTCCCTCACAACTTTGCAGCGGCCTTTCCGCTGGGCATATTGAACAGGCAGCCCCTGGGGCCCGGGGAGAAGCAGAATCTGGGGTTCACGCAAGAACCAGGTCAGGGGCACCCCACCGGCTCACGGGCCGGGCGCTGCTGCCCTGTGCCAGCTGCAGTGGCCGGGTGCACCGCCCGGCTCTGCGGGCCTCCCTGCCCCACGGAGGCCAAGCGGTCAAGCCAGGGCGAGGGGCGGCCGGTGCTCCTGTCCTGGTACTGGGTGCTGTCACCGGCGGTTTCCCGCTGTGCTACTTGAAGAGGCCATTTGCCGACGTGGTGAAACTCAGAACTATGCAGCGGTAAAAAGCCTGTGTCTTCGCTTGGGTAGATACCAGCTGGCACCCGTCCATGGTGTTTCACCCATTGGTAGGTGAGCGGTGGACCTGAGGACCTAATTTATGAGTCTCTCTAAATATTCTACTGCTACTACACGCCTATGGTTTTAAAAAATGCCGCTTGCTCTGAGGTCCAGCCTGTTGTCCCATGTTTCTGTCTGTCTCCTTGGTCCGCGGGTCACGTCTGCCCGTCCCCAGGGGGCGTGTGATGCCCCTGGGCTCCCTGCCTGTGGCCACGAACAACTGGGACTGCGATGGGGTCATGTTTCTGGAACTCCCCTCCATCTGCGGGAAGGTCAAAGCATGCTACCTTGTGTCAGGATTGTTAGAAACAGTGTTTTCCCTGTTCTAGTTCATTTAAGCTACTCTCTTTCTATTTAAACAATGTATCCATCCGAATGTAATTTTGTTAAAACAAATGAACGAGGTTTCTTTTGCCAATACCACTCCATGTCATTTATGGAAAACTCCAGCGTTTTCCGTTTGTATTCTGGGCCACATGGTTCAGTCCGTGCCGTTGGCTGTGGGACTTCAATTTGGTCCATTGTTTAGGCTATTTATTCCAGCATCTCTATCATGCTGTTTTAATTATAGCAGCTCTACAATGTGTCTTCATATCTGCCTCAGGCCAGCGCCCATTTTTCATTCAAAACATTTGTGAATACTTCTTACTGCGACCCATGAGGGCTGGAACCAACTTGTCAAGTTAATTTCTTTAAATGTGCTGCAACTATTTTGTTACGACCGTGCTGAATTTATAAGTTAAGGTGGAAAGACAGAATAATGCCTTTGCACTATTGAGAGTCCGTTGTTTTCTAAGTTTCTTCATACAGACGTTTCCAACTCACTTTTCGTATTTTTTCTAGCTGTGTCAGTGTAGGTTTCGCTATTGTCAGGGAAATGTATTCTTTGATACATGTGCTAACTGCTGGTGTGACCAACGGCCTGGCTACTGGTGATGTCTGACGTCAGGGTGGTAAGCATGGTGGGTATTTTCCCCTACACACAGCACCACGCGATCCCGGACTCGCACCGGACTTGGACCAGCACCGCTGTGCCCTCCAGTGGGACCTGAGTGGGCAGGAGTCACACTGTCACCTCAGGAATCCATGGTCTCCGCTTTCCGGCTTATTCTCCAGCGTTCGGGGTGCAGAGCAGGTTTCCAGGGGCCCCGTGGCCTTGACATCACAGTACACAGGGGGCAGAAACAACATGGGGTCCCGTCCACTCGCCACCCAGGCGTGAACGACTCTGTGGAGACAGAAACCAGTGACACACTGTCACCCCCTTTCAGAAACACACTTTTTGTTAAGAATGTTCTGTGGGTACACGGTTGGGGTTTATTGTCACTTTGAGTGAACAAAGCATGATTTCCGGGTGGATTTTCATGCTGCTAATCATCAGCAGACATTGTCCACCAACCAATGCTGTCTGCAGGCCTCCGTAATCGCTGAGAACACGGAGGGGCCCCTGGGGGCTGGGGTGCGCCACTGTGGGCCACCGCGGTGTCCCGCCGCTCCAGCTAGACCAGGAAAAGGTTCTCTCCCCGGAGGACAGAATCAGCCCCGTAGGAGCTGGTGTCCGACCACTTTCTTTCCGTTCCACGTTGTGTGTTCTCCGGGCCACTCTGTCCTCACAGCAGAACACGAGGCTGGCAGAGCTGATTTCGTCTCTTCACAGAGGGGAGCTTACGTACAGGAGCGGGCGAAGGTCAGTTTACGTTGCAATACAAACAAATGGTACAGCAATAAACGGTCGTACAAGAGTAAACTCTGCGGTCCGCGCTCTCCCACGGTAAACCGACGGAGACGCGTACTGACCCGGGCGTTCCGGCTCCTCTAAAAGGGCTTGTTGGGGAAATGGCGCCAGCCCAAAGCTTGCGTTTGCTCACGTTTTCTAAGCACACGACAGCTTTGTCATGCGCAGCTCTCTGGGCACCGACATGCTGATGCTTTTGCTTGTCATGTTAAAAGGGTATATTTTTATTTATAGTGACGTTAAAAGATTCCACCCTTAGAAATTCACCCAGGGCTCCAGGGCCCCATACGAGAGTTGCATTGGTCCAGAACTTTGCAATTCTCCTGCTCGCTTTTATTTAATACAGTTTTCAAGCTCAGAATCTTGCCTTTGGAAGGTAAGGAGTGAAGGTTGTGCTGCTTTTGTAGACCCCACACTGGTCAATGAGTGTTAGTAAGATTAATGACTATGAACAGACAAGTTTTTCAGGCAGAAATAATCCAGCAAAGGCTGCAACCCTAAGTTGCATGTCATGTTGGTCGAATAAATGGTCTCAGAAAACTTCCGGCCGTGGTGGGTTTAGAGCACCAAGCATGATTAACAGCAAAGGAGAGAGAGAGAGAGTCCCTGGAAAACTACCCAACGTTCCTGACCAGCATGAGATGCCCTGGAGGCTGCCGTGCAGGGCGGAGGGGGGAGAGGAACGTCTTCCTTCCCATCAGCCAAACGAGGACACGCTCAGGCCCGGGGCGCTACCCCCACGGTGGGCCCAGAAGGAGAGGAATCTGCCACCCAGGGACAACTATGACCCTCCAGTATGGCAACAGGGCTTGTCATGGGGGTCCCACCGGGGTGTATCCCTTCCACCCCCCACCCCACCCACCGCCCCCACACACAGCAGCAAACACGCAGAACCCGGCAGCACCGCAGAAAACAGACACAGGGCCCCCTCAGCACCTCAGAAAACTACCCCCCGGGGCCACAGCGATGTTGCATCTGAAACGGCAACTTTCCGGGGAAATCTGTTCCCGGAGCCCAGAGACGTGGGACGTGACGCCCGACGCAGGTCGCTGGTCACCGGCACCCGGACCCCCTCGGACTAAGGGCAGCAGCCAGCCACCCGCGGCCGCGAGACACGCAGGAGCCAACAGCAGCCTGGCTGGGAATGTCCAGAGAAGCCCTGGAAAACGAGGCGACCGTAACGCTTGGGAGGTTTCCATGGCGAGCTTAGGCCTCTGGGCTTATGCCAGACCCGGGGAGGGAGGAGGTGCCGCCCCGTCACCCCGCCCCCCCTGAGGCTCCCCTGGGCGGGGAAGCTAAGGCTGCAGGTGAGAGTCCTGCTGGCCGCCGGGCTCCCCTGGACGCCGGGGTCGGGGCGCGCGTAGGCCATGCTCCTGAGGAGGCTGGTCCCCCTCAACTGACCGCTGGGGTGATTCCTACGAAGTTCGTTTATTTAAAAATAACAAACTTCAAACATAGCCTAGAAGTCAGTGGACCCACGTTGCAGAAACCCACCCCAGAGCCACCAAACAAAGATGCAGCAACAAGAAGAAAAAAAAACATGAAGAGCCGCTGACAAACCTGATACCACAATTGTTACAACGCAGCATCTAAAACACAGGTTAGGAGAAACCTGTGTAAGATGCTCAAGGAAACTGGAAAGTATCCACACGTGCAAGAAAAGAGGACCCAAACTCGCATGTTCCCTAGACTTTAGGCTTAGAAACCAGAGGCTCACAGTGGATAAGGTGCCGGCCTGTGAACCCAAAGGTCACTGGTTCGATTCCCAGCCAGGGCAACATAACTAGGTTGCAAGCCAGGTCTCCAGTCATGTCTGTGGCTGGAGGCAGGTGAAAAGCAACCATACATGAATGTCTCTCTCCCTCTCTTCCCCTCTTTCTAAAAATAATAAAATAAAGTATTAAAAAAAAAAAAGAAAAGAAAAGAAACCAGAGGCTTTAGAGAAGCTATTGTACATGTATTCAAAGAACTAAAGGAAACCACTTTGCCAAGTCACCACGATGACAGCTCAGAGGCCGTGAGTAAAGAGACAAATTGCACCAGAGACCCGCAGGGCTGAAAAGCCCAACGTCTGAACCGAGAAGTCAGGAGGGGCCTGCGCCGCAGAACTGAACACGCACGGGGCCCCTCAAGGCCTGGAAACGACCCCCAGCAAACCAACATATCAGTCAGGGGAGGCCCAGGGGACGGGGGACACCAACCCACAAGGCGCCCTCGCGGAGGTTCCTGTGTTGTTTGCAAACTCCGAGGCTCCACGAAGAGGACCCGCCAAGTCGCCCGTGTGGGGCTGGCACGCGTGGTGCGTGGGAAGAAGGCACCGGAGGGTGGTTCTCGCTCCCTCTGCGGGTCCCCCTCCCTGCAGTGGCCCCAGGGACTCAAAACCAGGCGCCTCTGTCGCCCGGGCGCGTGCAGCCCTGTGTCTCCCTGGCACCGTGCGCCAGCCCTCAGGCCCTGCCTCCGTCTCTGGCAAAGCTGCCACGTGGGGTTCACTGTGTCCTCCCCAAAGCCTTTGAAGCCGCAGCTTCGCTCATTGAGAATGTAAGCTCCAATCACACCTCTGAAAGGTTCTACCAAGAAAGCCTCCACGTGTCCCTGGAACCCAGCGTTGCTCGAAAGACAATCCCGAGAAAGCCAGCTCAGGGTGTCCAGGGTGGCGGGGTTCACGCGCCGCCTGGGGGCCCCACCGGAAGGACGGGCTTCATTTCTCAAACTGGTGGAAACCGCGCTCTGTCTTGGGGGGGCTGCCGCACGCTGATGCAATTAGCCGATCCCTGAGAGGGGAAGGAGTCCCCGGTGCAAACTCTAGCCGTGGCCATGCACGGTGGCGTTAAAACAGGAGTTATTTTTAAATTGCACTGAAGGGAAACATGGGGCGTCGTGAAGCGGTGGGAGGGTGGGGCTCCGCTGCCCCAGGAGGCCTGCCGGCTGCCAGGCTCGGGACTAGGGTTGAGGCGAATACCCCATTCCTACCCGGCCGCCCCCAGGAAAAGACAGGGTTTCCCGGATGTGTTTGAGAACCACGTGGATCATCGTCCAGGAAACACCCTGGACTTTCCTGTGGGGCCGGCGGGGGTGGAGGCGCCCCAGGATTCGCTTCTCCGCTCGGCCCGGCCCTGACAGCCCTCCGACCTGGACAAGGCCAGGGCCCCTCACTCCACACCGGCTTCCCCCCCAGGGGTGAGGACGTTGGGCTGAACCACCCTGAAGGGCTCTCCCCAGCTCTGGACCCGCCTCTGCTTACCTGCAGCCCATAGGCAGCCCCACCCCCAGCCTGCTCACTCAAGGGCGCAGTGTCCTTTGAGTCCCAGAGACACTCGCCAGGGGCTGCCGGGCCCTGAGGCTGCCGGGCTCACCCACCAGGTGTGACTGAGCTTCAACGCCGGGACGGGTGGAGCGGAAAGGTGGAAAGAACTGAAAAGGCGGCGTCAACAACTGCAGTGCCCTGTGTCC
>PVIW01005708.1:0-100880 GCA_004026585.1 Noctilio leporinus
TTGCAGGCCAAATTTGACCTATGTGCTGCCAGCGTAAGATCTCAGCTCTCTGGCGTAGGAACTTGGATCTTGAACGGCCCTTTATTTATGAGTGTGGTAGAGCTCTAACCCCAAGTGTCTAAGAAGACCCTTGGCTCTGCCCTCAAGCTCACCTTGGTTCAGTTCAAATCCATCCTTGCACTGCTCCATGCTCAGCTGACTGCTGCAGCACCGGGGCCACTCAAAGGACAGCAGATTCCATGCATTCCAGGTTACTGCCAGGCCTATGTACTCTTGAGGCCTTTGGGAAACCACAAGGGATTAAAACATGGGATGGTGGTTGGGCCCTCTAGGAAACTGGAAAGCTGGACAAACCAAAACAGGAAGGTCCTTGAGGGGGCTTTGGACAGGCCTCCAGAGGCTGTGGGAAGCAATAAAAGGGTCATATGTGTGTGTGGGCCCACATAGCCAAACCTGCATCCTGGGCATGCCATTCTGGCAGCCCGTGGGGGTGGGGAGGTGGGGAGGAGAGCTCTCAGCCCACAGCACCCGTCACCCACTCTGCACAGCACCCTCCATGTGATCCCCTCCAGGTCTTTCCCTGGGCTCAGTGCTAGTGATTTTGTTCTACCTTTTTCTGGGCTATTCTCCGAAGTGTAGGTGACCCTCTGAGGGTGGCCCGAGCTGTGGGGTTAATTACAGCCAGCGAAAAGTCAAGTGCAGCCACCTTTCCCTTTCACATGGTAGAAGTGGCTTTAAAGATTGCCTGAGGTCTGGAAGCCCTGCTTTTTGCAGGGGCCTTGGATGAAGTTCAGGCAGAGCCCATTAACGATGGTCTCTCCCATGTGCTTTCTCAGTATCACAATGTCAGGCTAAGAACATAGGGAGGCAACAGGCAGTTCCACAACAGTGTGGGGATTGACTGCGGGAGCTGGGGGTGGGCCGGGCAGAGGAGGGCAAAGGGGGAAAAACTGGGACAACTGTAATAGTGTAACAATCAAAAATTAAGGGAAAAAAAGGACATGGGAGGCAACCAGGAGCCTTGACTGCCTGCGACCTGGATTCCAGGCTGCAAACCCCCTGAGCTCCATGCTCAGGGGTGGGAAGTTCTGGGCCCGGTGGGGCAGGCCTTGTGCCTGTGGCCACTCCTTCAGGTGTGAATGGTGAGAAGGTGTGGACGGGTTCCCCCACCCAACCCAGGCTCCCGGAGGCCAGGTACCATGGCCAGGAAATGACATGGACGCATGGTGCCACCACAGAGAAGGCCAGTGAGGAGAGGTCCCAAGTTCTGCGCCTGGCAACCATTGTCATCAGCAGGGCGGGATGAGGGGTCAACTGGGGGCCCACTCATTGCCATCTGCTCCCAGACCTGCGCCACCTGCCCTCCCAGGGTGCCTTGGCTTCCACAGGCCTGGACTTGGCCTGGGAGGGAGACTATCCGGGGTCAGATGTACCTGTCCAAGGCCACCTATTTGTTGTGGGTCACAACAGTGGGGAGTTGGTCTCTTATTTATTAGACTCCTTCCCAGTTTCCTTCTCGTCCTTGGCCTCCATTGCAGCTCCATCTTCCCCTCAGTCTCTCTCTCTCTCTCTCTCTCTCTCACACACACACACCCGCACACCCGCACACACACTCCTCCCTGTCTATCAATGAGCCCGTAGGTTTCCCCTAGGATGCTGCCCCTTCCGCGCCTTCCCCTGTCTTTACAAAGAAAACCTGTTTCTCGAACTTGCCCTGTGTTCTCGGCCGCTCTCCTGAGAAGTGTCCTAGGGCCTTGGAGCCCACAAGCCCCTTGTCGCCTCTGGGGGGTGGGGTGGCACGAACACAAAGGCGGGGTCTTATCACGCATGCGGGTCTTGCAGCCCCTAGACCTTCACGTGGGCATAGGCCATTAGCGCTGCCTTGTGAAACTCAGTCCCTGGGTTCTGGTGTGTTTAATGGGGCCGAACAGAAACCGAGTGTGTGGCACGCAGTAAGGGGTGATGCTGTTCCGTGAAAAGACCGTGTCTGTCCGGTGTCTGGTGGGCAGTGTGTGGCGGTGCTATAGGTTGCATTAATGTCACTTCACAAGCTCTCCATGACTGCACCTTGGGCTGGCTCACTTCCCTGGTACATAAGCCAGCTTGGTAACATGAGCCTGCCCAGGAGATGTGAGAATAAAATGAGAAGTCCTGTGACTGACCCTGCATGGCGTCCGGAGCAGTGCTCCTCAGCCTGTCACCTGTGAGCATCCCCTGGAACTTTTCAAGCCCAGCACCCACGCCCCTAGCCAGAGTGACACGAGAGTCTCTGGGGGCCAGTCCTGAGCTCCAGGGGTTCTTCCAGCTTCGCTGATGATTCCGGGTGCAGCCAGGGTTGGGGACAGGTGTCTAGAAGAGTGACTGGTGCTGGCCATTACACAGCTGGGCCCCTTGCCTGCCCTCGTTCAGGGGCAGAGGCTGGAGTCTGGGTCCTGGGCTCCCAGCCCGTCTGCCCCTCCTGGTCCAGCTTTGCTGGGGACTGCACCTCCCCTCTGTTGCACTCCAGGAATGCCACCAGCCTTTCCCTGCTCTATTTTTCTTGTTTCCTCCAAACTGGGGTTATTGCTCAGCTGCATGCACTTTAGCTTGTGAGGTTCTCCAGCTTTGCATCTTAGCCCCTAAGGGAAGGAAGCTGGAAAGGCCTGGGCCTCGAGCCTCTCTCACCAGTGAACAGTTTTCTATTTATAATAGGCAAGTACGCACCTTTCTGAAAACTTGGGCCCTAAACTAGCTTTTAACAGAGACCAAAGTCATCAGCCAGGTGTGTCCTGTGGGGTTGTTCCTGTGGCTGCCAGCAGGGGGCTCTGTCACCTCAGCTCAAAAGGAGTGGGGAAAGGGTTGGTTTCTCCCCAGCAGGCTGGCAGAGAACCGAAGGCTGTTGTGATTTTTTTGAAAATCCTTTGGTTGTAAAGGCTCCTCTATCAGTGGTAGAGAGGTCAGCAGCTCCTATACGGGATGAACAAAAGATATTCCCTTTCTATAATCACCTCACAAACCCTTTTCAAATACATTTTCAAGTATAGTTGGCCTCAGTTTATCTAGTAGCTGCATCCCTGAGAAGTTGCCCACATGCTTGATCATCTTTGAAAGATACTTAAGAAAGCTCTGCCACTAAAGGAAGAAACTGCTGTTATCTATTGTAAAGTGAACTTGTATTTCACTTGTGGCTGAGGCTGTGGTCTCTGCACAGGCCACAGGCCCCTATCTGTGGGGGCTCCCTGATTGCCCCATGCCTGCCCTAGGGGACTATCCATACAGGAGAGGGAGTGGTAGACTGTGTGCACCTTGGAAAAAAGCGTTCTGTCATCAATCCCCACAAGAAAGGCAGCTGACTTGTGGTTTCACGGATGGAGAATCCAAAGCAGAGTAAGGTTTAGGAACGTGTACCACTTTGGGTCCATGGCTAATCTTGCATTTCAGGTTTTTAAGTCCCAGTTCATGTTTCTTTTTCTCCTTTTATAATCAGTCCATTTTCTTAATGATGGCAAAGTGCTGAAGGCCTCTCTTGGGTCAAAAGAAAGGAAAATGAGATAGCATTTATGTTGCTTCAACTGTTAGTAATCTTCAGGAAGGCATAGAAGTACCTGGATGGAAACTCACTTTTATGGAACAAAGTAGAATCTGAAAATATGCTGGCTGAAGTTAAAGGCTTTGTAAAATCAGTCATTTCCATGACCTTTGCTGGCCTTGCCTTCTATGACTATCCATAAACAAAGTATAATACAAACTAATTTATTGAGCAGTTTGTCCTTGGTGCCTCAAACATTCTAACTCATGTACTCACAAATATTTTATTACTCCCAGTTTGCAGATGAAGAAATGATGACAAA
Organism: Noctilio leporinus; assembly: GCA_004026585.1. Lineage (NCBI taxonomy): Eukaryota > Metazoa > Chordata > Mammalia > Chiroptera > Noctilionidae > Noctilio > Noctilio leporinus. Next base: position 3,831 of record PVIW01005708.1, read on the forward strand.
GAGGTTAATTGACTTGTCTAAAGTCACACTCCCAGAAAAAAGTGGAGGTAGGCAGTAACCCAGGTTCTGAAACTCTACAGCCGACAACTTCTAGCCTCTTCTACCCAGGGTCCATAGCCACTTAGGTACAGTGACACACACGGTTCCTAGTTCTAACACAGAAACATCTTGTGCTTGGGTATTTTGCACATTTCATGACAGAAGGATACCTAGAGCTATAAGAAGATTTAAAGGTTCATTCTGTCAGTTGTTAGAATATTCTTATTTCATTATAACCCAACAGGGTACATAAGACAATGGACTGAGGCGCAGAAAGAAAATATTAAACCTATTAATATTTGTTTCATTCTTTCAAAATTTTGATTTGTGCACATATTTAATAATATATGCATTTATAAGCCATGCATATACATTATAAATAAATCCACAAACTCTGAAGAGGTACATACAAAAGCATTTTCCTTGTATACCACCAATGAGATTTTGACTATTGCCTGCTTTATTTTCTATTTATATGAATGTTGAAAGCACTTTTGAAGAATCAATCTGGTTTTGAGGCATAGTGAACCATATAATTTAAAAGAACCAATAGGGGTTTTTGTTTGTTTGTTTGTTTGTTTTCGAAGTGAATTAAATTCCAGCAATTTCTGTTTTGTGTGTCTGGATTTCCATGTGCTATACTGGTCTGCCTAAGAGGGGGGCATACCCATGAGCTCAGTTCAGTCAACACACATTTATCGAGGGCCTTGTAAATGCCAAGCACTATGCTAGACATGTGAAATACAATGGTTTTGACCTTGGCCCTACAGGACTTTATGGTATACTGGGGTGGACAGAGACATAACTTCAAATTGAATGGTGGACAAGATGATAAAAGTATACATGGGTTGCTATGGGAGGGCAGGAGATGACTCTAGCTTGGAGGTATTATTTTCAGCTAAATCTCAAAGATTTCCCCAGACTAAGGAGGCAAGGTGGAACCACATAAGGTTGTATGTTCCTTTTGTGTTCCTGGAGCTTACACATGGGGGTAAAGCAGGGAGTTACAGCCACAGAGGTGGTCTGGGGTCTCTTCTTAGAAGGCTTGACGTGGAAGGCCTCTGCAGTGTGTGGGATGTTATCCAACACCAAAACCTTTTATGCAGTATAATAACATGGTAAGATGGCTTTTATCAAAATTATTCTGGTGGAAATATAAAAAGCAGAGGGGGGGCACCTAAAATGAAGGCATGGTGCCCACACAGTTTGGAAGCCATTTTGAAAGTCTAGGCAGAGGATGTTACGGGCAGGGACAACAACAGTAAGTGTGGAGGAAAGGAAGGATAGATTTGAGGAATATCAAGGAGGCAAAGTCAGCAAAGCAGGGGATGTCAGAGGGAAAGTGATGGAGAAGTCATGGAGAACAGCTCTACATTTGTTGCTTGAGCAATTGGAAAGAGGGCGGAGCAGAAAAGGTGCCGGATGGCTTGATCTAGGTCAGAGGTGAGGAAGAGAGATGGTGAGTTCAGTTTTAGGGATGATGAGTCTGAAGTACCTAATAGGACCGCCCTGTGAAGATGGCAGGTTGAACCTTGGGTATTTGGGTCGGAAGAGAGAGAGGAGGACGAGGAGGGAGTCAGGGTTGGAGATAGAGAGGAATAAACACAATCAAGATGTTGGCAACAATGAGAACAGCAGATGAGGTCACCCTAGGAGAGCACATGGAATGAGAACTATATGTCTGTAACAGACAGAGAAAGAAACAGAGGGGCAGAGGAAGCATCATCTGAGGATGCAAAAGGAAGGAGTAATGAGAGACAGGAGAATGCAAAGAGAGATGACCATGAGACCTAAGGAGGGAGGGAGGAAACAGCATTCCACACTTCTAAGGGGTCAAAAAGATGAGACCTGCTCTGGCTGGTGGCTCAGTGAATAGGCACTGGCCTGCAAACTCAAAGGTCACTGGTTCAATTCCCAGTCAGGGCACATAACCAGGTTGCAAGCCAGGTCCATAGCTAGAGGCAGGTGAAAAGCAACCATACATTGATGTTTATCTCTCTTTTTCCCTCCCTCCCTACCCTTCTCTCTTAAAATAATAATTTTTTTTTAAAGATGAGACCTGAGAAGAAACCATGGCTCCTTGGGTAAGGGACCTGCCTCAGGGACCTTACAGCCTAAGAACCAAAGACTCACTCAATAAGATGAGAGAGGCCTTCCCTAGCAGTGTCACCCCCCAGCAGAAGGAAAGGAGCTGGGAAGGATCTTTCCAGAGGTAGTACTGGATCTGAGCCTGGCAGGGTACTGAGGAGGCCCTTGCCAGGGCAGTGGGTATTAGTTTCTCTTCTGGGTTAGGTTATATATGAGAGATAGTTGGCCAGCAATGGCTGTTCAGGCATGCCCTGCTGTCGTGGAAGCTGAGAAGGGACACAATTTGGAGAGTTTTTTTTTTTTTTTTTTTAAATGAAGAACAGACGCATCAGTGTGGCATGGGTGCTAGGGACAGGATAGCCAACACCAGCTAGAGGCAAACAGCCCCCCTTCTCCGGATGGCCTGGAGGGCATCATGTCACTCCAGCCCAGGCCAGCCACCAATGCCCGTTGTGATGACACACTCAAGAAAAGGTTTTCTCTGCTGATATGTTTAATGCATTTTGAAAAGATTCCCATTGAAAATCACTGCAATGAAAGGTCTCAGAGTTTAAAGCGTTACCCTGGCTCTCCCATTGCCTGCCTACTCACATTCCCCAGCCACACAAAGCAAATAGTTCTCATCCACACTCAAGTACCTTTGGAGCACCCATTTACTTATGAACAGCTGCTGCCCCTTTACAAAGAATGTAATCCCTGAGTCACCACCATTTTCCCAAGGACTTCTGGCACACAAGAGCTTGTTAGCTGGTTTCCATTAGTGAGGTACTTGAAATCATAAAGCTGCATAAAAAAAACATCATTTCTTAACAACAACAACAAAACCAGTTAACACTGTGTGCTGGCCTTGCCTCCAGGAAGACTGAATTCCCCAGGGCATTTCAGTAGTCTTCATTGCCATTGTGGCCACCTTGAGAACCTACTGATACCTACTGACATCCTGTAATTGGGGCTCAGTGTTTTGTGCAGATAGTGGGATAGTGCTTAGATATGGTTTCTCCTCCCTGGGACTCAGCCCCACTTTTGAAGGAGGGAATAATGATTGGGAACTTCATCACCTAATCCTGAGTTCAGAGATAATTAGATGACATGTACCCTGAATGTTCCCTCTTACACCTGGATAAGATTTAAGATAAAACAGCAGTAGGCACACTACCCTGATATCGCAAGTCCTGATGGAGAAGCTGTGGAGTAGGATTGCAAAAGCTGCATTGCTAGGGCATGTATGGTGCCACCATTGTGCAGTAGCTTTTGACAATCATGTGTGCAAGCACTGTAGGATGAGGAAACAGTCAGGTAGGACTCCAGACCAGAGCAGCTGCTGTTCTGTGACTTTTTTATACACTGGTTGTTCATGTGATTTTGTTTGAATTAAGAGGCCTGTGCCAAATATAGTTCCCTGGTAGAGAAATGGTGAGGACCAACCTGAAGATCTGGGAAGGCCTGTTCAGGGCAGACCACATGGAGGAAGACTTTCCAGGTTCTAAGAAATGAGACATGGGGATGATACTTCAAAGTTTGGACCATAAAGAGAAACCTGAGAAACTCAGATAGGTGGGGTCCAAAGGGAAGTAAGGATATATTAACAAGCATATAACTAAGCAAAGATGGAGGGGCCCAATAGGAAGTGGGAATATACTAACAGGGATATAACTGATCGCAGATGGGAAATAACTATTCAGTTCTAGCAGGCTTTGCTGGAACCCAGTCAGTTCTTAATTTCTATCTGGGGTTCTTCCATTATTTTTAAAAAATGTAACAGCTTTATTGAGATATAATTCAAATATACAATTTACCTATGTAAAGTGATTTTTTAGTATATTCACAGAGTTGTACAACCATCACCACAATTTTAGAACATTTTCATTGCCTACTTGGGGCCTTGACTCTAGAGGGTAAATGGAGAAATTGGGGAAAGAGCAAGCAAGATGACAAGATTATTATAAAGTAGGAGCTCAGAGGACATGAGAAGAGATGTGACTTTTTGAGTCCTAGGGAAGGAGAATGCAGAAAGATCTGGTGTTTAAAATAGGGAACTACTAAAAGGAGGAGATTTGACCTATGTTTCCATTAAGGACAAACAAAAAACAGCAAGAGGATTTAGGTAAAACATGAGGGGGAAGAAACACCCAACTTCTGGCAATATTTGTAAATTCCTGGGTTATGCTGCTTTTGGAAATAAGACTGATGGTCATCGTGGAGTGGGTTTTGAATAATGGGTTCTTTGAGTTTCACAATGTTGGTACAATTATGAGGCATCCTTTCAGAACTGGCTAAATGCCTGCACTTTCTGTGAGGTGTAGTCCTGCTGAACCCAATTTACGAGGAAGAAGCACTCTACACATCCCTGTTACATGCTAGATGAGTGATGGCCCTCTGGATGGATGAATGCAGGTTCCAAATAATATTTTCCTGGTCATATCAGCCTTGTGCAAGTAAATGAAAAAATACATCAGGGGCACTAGAGACCACAGCTACAGATCTCTCTTCCTATTTCTTCATTAAATTCATTCTTCAAAGAATTTTGGGCTCCTGTTGTGGGCTGGGTATAAGAGAGAGCCTAGAGATAAAGCAGTGGTTCTTAACCAGGGGTGACTTTGCCCCCAGGGGCTGTTGGCAATGTGGAGACATTTTTGTTCACAATCAGGTAGGGTGTGGAGATTGCTACTGGCATCTCATGGGTAGAGTCCTGAAATGCTGTTAAATATCTTACAGTGTATAGGACAGTGCCCCTCAACAGAGAATTATTTAGTCCCAAATGTCAATAGTGCGGATGTGGAGAAACCTTGAGATAAAAATTAAGATTCTGTGCCCTGACTGGTGGCTCATGGATAGGCACCTGCCTGCAAACCCAAAGGTTACTGGTTAGATTCCCAGCCAAGGCAGGTCTCCAGCCATGTCTTGTAGCTGGAGGCAGGTGAAAGGCAACACACATGGATGATTCTCTCCCTGTCTGCTTCCTTCCCTTCCCCTCTCTAAAAATAACAAACAAAATCTTTAAAAAAATTAAGATTCAGTCCCTGCTCTCAAAGAATTTGGCCTGTTCATTGTGGTGTTTCTTAATATGGCTTGAAATGTGTACTACTTAAAATTTCTGCCTTGAAAAAGAGACTTCAGGTTTCTTTTTTGAAGCAATTATATCGAAAACTGAATTTCCCAGTACCATGTGGGACTGACAACATGCTGCTATTGATGTAAAGGGGTTCATTACATTCTTACTAATAGACTGGGTTATTAAACCTTAGATTTAAAAAATATCTAGCAGAGGGAGGAGGGCAGTATGAAGTGCCCTTTATCATCTTTATCAGCAGAGTGAGCCTACAGTTTTATTTGAATGTATATATAGACTATAGTTGGGTGGGAAATAACATCCTAGAGTTGGGATTATATAGTAAATCTCAAAAGCTCACTTCCCTTAACTTGAACTTACTTGTACTTTCAGCAGGGCATAGCTAGAATCTCACTTTGCTTAGAAATCCCCTGGTTTAATAACTGTTGCAGATGTATTATTTGCAATATTTTGGAACTAGTTATTTCAAGCACTCATATATACTGCTTACTATAAAATCAACCAATATATTAATTAAAATAAAATACCAGTTTATTTAAATGGCACCCTAAGGACCTCAAATACACCCTATTTTGTGTCGCTGATGTGGGAGGTCAGTTATCTGACCTGGTGATAGTAAGCTATTCTGGAAAATTGCCGTTTGTACTTAATGACTAAAGTCAGACCAAATGACCTCTAATGCTTCTTCCCTGCTGTTCAAGTTTTCAGCTTAGCAGCTTTTGAGTGGTTTTTAGATGCCTGGCATACCCATCCTCCAGCTTGAAATGCCCCCATTACAATTGGGCCAAGTGCTGTGGACATTCCAATGAACTAGAATGATCTTGAAAGTAATTGAAAAAAAATCTGTAATTCAGATTCTTCACTAATGTATACTGGCTTTTGCTCCCAAAGGATCCAAATTCCTGTGGGTTCATTGGGCTTCAAACCCAATATTTAAGAATCATCACACAGTACATACTTTTGAACTATTGATACTTAAAAACCGAAAGCAGAACTTTCCTCACTTGTAAAACAGACTCTAAATACTTTCCTGTTGTTTTATTAATTGTGCTATTTATGACTATTCATGACTATATTGACAGTCTTTGAGTAACTGGTTACCTTCCTCTCCCCTCCTTCCCTTCCTCCCTCCCTTTCTTCCTTCTTTCTTTCCTTCCTTCCCTCCCTTTTTCCCACTCCCTCCTTCCTTGCTTTTGTTTGGAGTCCTCACCATTGAGGACATATTTTTTATGCTTGAAGTGTGAGAGTTTTGCCTGTGAATATAAACAAATTTCTGACCTCACTTTAGAATTTTCTACTCACTGCTAAGGATTTCTTTGGTTAGGACACTAACTGTATCTTCTTTAAGTCTTTCTTTTTTTCCTTTAGATCAGACTAGTTTTTACTTTATCAAGAACATCAATACTCCCAAATATGGATCTTTGTAAGTTGTTTCAATTTTTTTGTCATTTATAAACTGAAGCCAGCTGAAGCCATCTTGACAAGTCTGAGCAAATATCAACATTCCTGGGGACTAATCCTATTTTCTAAGTGACTTTCAAAGGCTATTCTTTAGGTTAGTTGGCCCAAACATTTCTTTTTTTTTGTAATGAGATGGGAAATTAAGTCATGAACAAAGCCTGATGGAAATCCTGCACAGCTGAAACCTGCAAGCAGGTTAGCAAGAGACAGTTGTGAGCAGTGGGGACATGAGTCTCTACAGCTGCCTGCATCAAGCAGAAAAATGATGGCTCCTGAGAGTTTGCCAGTGGCCTGCTCTGTGAGCCATGTGCAGATCACATGCCTCAGAGCGGGCACCATAGTTCCAGGCTGATAGGTCTTACTTAGGTTTGTGAAAAGACTACAAACTTCTGAATGAGGTGGGAGCATGGCATTGAACAATCAGGGAACCCTAGGCTTACTCTGGCCATAGCAAGCCTTTGTTCTTCTCCTGATTCCCTGGCCCTCATGTAGCCAAGTGGATTCCAGTTTCCATCAAAGGCTGGAAGGGGGATCAGCCAGAGGATGTCCCTGCCTCAGTAACACAACCCTGGTCCCAACACAATCCTATGGGTGTAGCTTTCGCAGATATCAAAGGGCAAGTGTCCCAGTGCTACAGCAGCCCCCCCACCAAAAGCCTCTCCCCTGAGGTTCCCAGAAATAAATGGCAAAGCCCATGGATGGACACAGCTGGGGTGGGTAGGGGTCTCTGCAGGAACCTGTCCCAGGACTTGGGGGATAGCCCACAGTGGCTCAACACCCAAGTCTGGCTGTGGAGCCAACATTTCTTACCCAACTGGAGCTGTTATCTGAAGAGAAAAAGGCATCGCCAGATACAACAAAGAGAAATCTGTGGCTTGAAGTTTTATAATGTAATTACAGCCTATCAGTGCCTTCGTTTCCACCTGTATGTCACTCAGCTTTAAGCACATGCTTCTAACGGGAAAATTGGGAATTGTTACCTTGAAGCTGGAGGAGAAGCAGTCCTTGCCAGTACTCTGTGAAAGCAGGGGTGCTGCTATGGTGGCAGCAGAAACAACTGCAACATGGCGAGAAATGATCTCAGGTGTATGAGAAGTGCTAGTCCCTAAGCACATTTGTGTTGGTTGTATTTGAAACTAGAATACACATGCCATGCTTATGAAACCCACAACAGAGGTAAAAATGGAAAAAATATACACCATGTCAAAGCTGAAAGGATGGAGTCTGGCTGGGGCCAAAGAACCAACTAGTTAGCCTGATGAGAAATAACTATTTGGTTATTTACCATCATGTCCCACTTTTGAAAAAGAAATTTTAACAACACAGGAAAAGAGCAAGAAAAAGGAAAGCTATTCTGGGTGTATGGTACAGGACCAGCTAAGGCTGTAATCTTATACACAGAGGGCCTGGTAATAAAAGAACAGTTTTGCAACTGTTTTGCCTCCTGTTCATGTTCACAGGAACATCTGGATACATTGCAAGCAGCAAAAGAAGGAGCTTTAATTTTGAAAGCAGACATGCCATGATTGATCTCTCACCAACATGATTTCAGACACAAGTGTGAGGTGGTACCTAGCAGGTCTGTTTGAAACATATACTCATGGTTCTTCACTTGTGTGGCTGTCCAAAGAGAGCAGTGCACTGTTGCCTCCTTCCAGGTATATGGCTTCCATCCATCAAGAAGTGGCTTAAACAGGGATTCTCAACCTCGACACTAGTGACCTTTGGGCTAGATCACTCTCTCATTGGTGGGTGCTGTCATGTGCATTATGGGATGCTACCCACCAGGTACCCATAGCACCAGCCCCACAAGCTATGACAACCCAAAGTGTTTCCAGGCATTGCCAGATGTTCCCTGGGGGCCATTATGACTCTCAGGTGAGGACTACTGTGCTAAACTAACAAGAAATAACTTTCTCTTCCCTCCCAGACTCCACTCCTAAATAGCTACCCAGGGCCCGGAACACTGATGAGACAGATCTCTATCTATCCACTGGCAATAAATTTTCCTCTCTTTCTTAGTGGTCTTTGGTAATAATACTTTTGACTTGCAAGACTTTCAGTTATTCATAACAATGCTCTTATTATTCTTGAAAATAAGGCCTTTTCCAGCTAAATTCTGGGATGGGGGGTGAGAAGGAAGCAGGTAAGTCATCCTTTTAGAGCATTTATTTTAGTCTACATGAAGTTCAGACACAGAATTCTACACACTAGTGTCTCTGTGAACTGAAATAGGCCTGAGGTACTTGAAACTCATCTCCTCCCACCAACTTTGCCAAATTCTTACAAATGAAAAAATTGGGGCCTTGAGGGGGAAGTGACTTGCTCAAGGTCATACATATTCCTAAATCTATTAAATCAATTGAATGCTTCTTTGCCTAGTATTCCTGAAGAGCTTTTGTCTCTAAATGCAGAGAACTTGCAGCACTGCGCAACTGACAGTTTGGGCCAAACCATGCCAGCTAAAAAATGCAAATTTAAAAAATGATAGAATGCTGCAACCAATTAGTGCAAACAAACATTTATTGTGAAATATTCATCCTACCCTTTATTAGGTATTACATCATCAAAGCACTTTGTGGCAATGAAAATAGCTTTTTTACCCCTCTGATTCACCCAATATTCCATTAAAGCTGCAAAAAATGTGCAATCTGCTTGAAAAATAGGCTGCTCTTATTTACTCATTTGTGAAAAGTCAAAAATTAAAAAAGAGAATGATACTAACTTACAGGGCCTCTAGAGCCAACTCACCTTCCTGCTTTCCAACTACTCCCCCAAATAATTAACAAAGATAATTTGCTTTAAATGCCTTTTTATAAAACCAATGCACCTTTCCCCATATTATAATCATAAAAATTTTTAAAAAGCCATTGTTTACTTTCTTGGAAAAAAGGTGGCCAGCCGTTGTTTTTTGATTGGGAGCATGTGTATTTCCTGGGAGTTCACTTTCTTGAACTTTATGCTCCGGCTTTTGACAGGTTTCCTAAGGAGCTCTGTGTTTCCCATGGATTCTTCTCCTTGGCTGTTGATGTCATAGCCCTGAAACACGGAGTCTTCTCTTTTGAAGGAGAAGTTTTTGGTGGACACGCCCGAGAGACCTTTGATCTTGCCACAGAAGATGGTTGGCATGGTGTCTTCCACCGAGACAATCACCTTGGCCGCCTGGGAGCTGCTCACCATCTCAATGTTATTTTCAGCCTTGACCTCCCGTCTGGGCTGGCTGGGCTGGCTGGGTGGTTGGGCGGCGCTGCTGCCTGTGTGGCTATCCATCATGGCTGAGGCCTCACAGGGCGTGGCAGGGGCAAAGGGCATTTCCACGCCTCTGGGCAGTTTGTCCATCCCCGTGTGACGTGGGCTGTCCACTGACCTGCTGCTGTTATACAGAGTCTCAGGGGGAGGCTCAGATTTCCGGTGGGCTGCCAGAGACAGGTCTAGAGCTGCATCTTCCTGGAAGACTGGGGGACTGACTCCTCCAGCCTTGAGCCAGGGCACTGACTTCATGGAGAGATCCAGGGCCTCATTCTCACCCCCCATCTTTATGACTGTGTGGCGGCTAAGCTGGAAATACTCCTTGGGCTGGAGGATGTCAAAGGGCTTCAGTTCCTCCTTCTCCAGAGGAGTCTGGGTGCCTTTGAAGGGGTGTAGGCCAAAGGAAGATGGGGGCTTGGATAAACTGGGGCTGAACTTGGACTCAGAACTCTGAGGCACTGGGATGGGGATAGGAATTGGGACGGGCACAGGCAAAGGGACAATCACAGGGTAGGGTACCAAGAGGGTGGCAGGCGGAACCAGCGGAGACAAGGGGGAGTTAAAGGGCTGAGGAGGCACAGGAGCATATCCAGGAGGAGGCTGACAAGGTGGGGGGCCAAGAGTGGGCTGCGAGGGAAACAAATTCTGGAGCACAGCTTCAAACGGCAACGTGGGCTCCTGTGGCTGGCTGGGGATGCGCAAGTCCAGGAGCTGAGGCTGGGTCTCAGGGTCCTCGGCTGCCTGGAAGAGGTTGTTGTGGATGGCATTGGAGGAGCATGGGGCCTCCTGTGGCAGGACCAGAGGGGAGTTGAGGTGCTGAAAGACATGCTGTTCCAGCACCACAGGCAGCTGCACAGGGCCCTGCGTGGTCATAACATAGGTGGCATTGCCGTTAGGGCTGAGCTCAGGAGCAGAGCTTCCCTCCACCTGCATGTGAATGGGCATCACCACTGGGCTTTCCCCGAGGCACAGGGGCTGCAACACAGTGGCAGCCACCTTTAGAGCCATGCCGCTCTGGGACTCGGCTGGGGGGTTCAGAATGGATGGGGCTGGCACCGTCACCAGGGCCTTCTTTACCAGGTCTGTGGAGTTGATGTTCCAGGCCTCTGTGGTGATCAGCTGGGCCATACCATTCTCCAGTCTGTTATTGGCCAAGGCAGGAGAGGAGTTGGTCATGTCCATGGAGAGGTTCTGTGACTGCAGATCGTCCATCACTGGCTTCTGATGCCACTCGACCTGCAACATAGAACACACAATATGAATCTTTCTTTGGAGACAATTTATAATTGCCTTAAGAGGTCTTGCCACATTTTTTTTTAAAGATTTTATTTATTTTTAGAAAAGGGGGTAGGGGGAGAGGCAGAGAGGGAGAGAGGCATCAATGAAAGTTGCCTTTCACCTGCCTCCAGCTACAGACCTGGCTGGAGACCTGGCTTGCAACCTGGTTATGTGCCCTGGCTGGGGAATCGAGCCAGCGACCTTTGGGTTCACAGTCTGGTGCCTTGTCCACTATGCCACCAGCCAGGGTCCACATCTTTTTAAAGTTTCTATATGTTAGTTAACCAAGGGGCACACCCAACTCTCTATGTATACATACACATTACAGACATTTCTTAACATATACGAACACACCCATGGGATCAGCTGTGCATGAAGAGCCCCAATTTAACAGATGATTTTGATATAAACACAGATGATGTAATGACTAAATAGCCAAGTGGGGTTAAACAAAGTATTTTAAGACTAATACTCAGCTTATATGTTTAGCCTTCAACAGACACAAAGATTCATCCCACACTGCTATATCAGACAGTTAAATACACAGAGATTTGACTCGTTCAAATTCAAATTGGCAGCAGGAAGTTACTTTCCTTTAACGAAAAAAAAAAAAAAAAAAACACACCATGTTGGAACACTCTATGAAAATGGAAGGGGGCCACCCCAAAACTGCAATTGAAAACTTAAAAAGAAAAACCCTCTCTAGCAATAATTCTTCTGTAAGAAGAACAGCAGCGCACCTACACAAGGTGGTCATTACAGCTGTGTTACCATCGCTCTCCAACCAATTACATCCCCTTCCTCCCAGCTCTCTATGAGTGAACATTCAATAACTTGCGTGAATGCTCATCGGGACAATATCACTTTCCCCAATCAGCTCGTCTGTCTGACCTGTGACTTCTCTAAACTTAACTGTCAAGAGAAGGGGGTGCTGATGATTCTAGGGCTGGGGAAATGGAGTACTTGTTGAAAACAAGCATCATCAAAGGTGGGGTGCACTCTCTTGATGTCCACAACACCTCTGGCCGCCTTCAGAGAGGCCAAAGGAACACAGCACAGGTGCTCCCGTGAAGAAGCAGGGCTGAGGCTGCCGATATGGCTCTCTGTCGAAACGTGTCCGTATTTAGCCTGGTTATCAGAGAAGGCAAGCACCATGTCTCACTCTGGAATCTGCACAGCCCTGGAGTCTGGTTGGGATCAATAATCATTCAATAAGCCGTAGTTTCACTGGGCATCTCTGATTCTTGACCTTACCCATCTGACCTTGTCCAGACTTTAGTCCTATGGTCATTTAGTCCTCCTTTGCTCACCACTAAACTATCAACACAACCTCCAAAACAAGTAGGACAGATAGGCTAGCACTCCTTTGCTCACCACTAAACTATCAACACAACCTCCAAAACAAGTAGGACAGATAGGCTAGCACTCCATGGGATGAGAAATAAACAAATGAGACATCACTACAGGAAGGCAGCTTTAACAAATGAACAACTCTGTGATATTTCTAGATAATTCAGACTTGTCAAATGATTGGAACAAGGAGTTTCTCTGAAGCAGAAGTAGGGGAGGGCAGGAGGGCGCATGCTACGCAAAGCACCACTTTGTGCAGAAAGGCTGGTGGGTGATGTCCTTGGCAGGCATTATAGTGCCTCTGAGGAGGGCTCCAGGGTCTAGCCCCCTTGGGGCATGGTGCCCTCTGGAAACCACAAAGTGATCCAGCATGTTGGCCAATAATGCCCTTGGGGCAGAGTAGGGAAGGCAGCCTGTCCCCAGAAAGCTAAGGGGGCTTGCCCTAGCTTCAGGGCCTGATTTTTTCCTGAGACCAATCCTCTTGATTCAGCCCAGAAAACACCATACAGCCAATATATCATTTGTTCATTACTGCATGCAGGCATTCATTCATTCACTCATCCAACCAATTAATTTGCTGAATGCCTACTGTATGCAAGCACTTTGCTGGGGGCTAGAGATGCAGTCATGGGCCAGACAAGGTCCCTGCTTTCAAGGAGATTATAGTCTAGTGTGGGCACATGCTGTTGGTCGGACAGAGATTTGCTAGCATAAGAGGGCATCAAAGTTATGCCACAAGAGGTAGCACCATCAGCAGGACAAAGCTTTGTTAGGCACTTGCTAGCGGCTCTGTGAAGGCCCTGCAAACCTAAGTCCTCCTCCAGAAAAATCTGCCTTTCCCTCTTACTGGCCAGAACTCTCAGAAAGAAGTGAGAAAAGGCTGAAGGGAAGCTGGGCGAAGCTGCTAAGGACAAGGACAGCAACAGCCAGAGAAGGTATCCAGGGCCACCCATCTGAGGTAGCTCCTGATGGTCTGCAAGGCAAGTCGCTGGGAGAAGTCATGGTCTGTGCTCCCTGTGGGTTTAAGATTATCCAGCAGCAAGGCTGTATTTCTCATAATGGGCTGTACCTGTCTGCCCTTCCAGACATGGTGGACTTCCTCCCTCGCCGCCTCCTTCAACATCCCTTCTCCCTAACAAGGGAGAGGTGGCAAACTCCTTAGTGTCTCCTCCCCCTGTTCCTGGAACACACCTGCGGCTTAAGTGCCAGCTCTCATCTATTCCTGTAATACCTCACTCCTCTCCCTGCTTGGTCCTAGTTCCAGGCCTGGTACACAGTAAATACTTTCAGAATATGGAGGAGAGTGTGAATGAGTATCTAAACCTCTCTGGGCCTCTTGTCACAGCCCCACCATTTATAAAATCATGGCATGTTAAGACTAAAAGGGGCATTAAAGCTTTTGTCTGTCCTCTTCCTGACTCTTTACAGCTAAGGAAAATGTGACCCAGAAAGGCTAACTAAATTTCACCCGAGACTACTTATTACAGATGGCACCTCGCTTACAGATGGCACCTCGCTCTCATTGTGGAAAGAGCAGAGGGTCAGGCCACCCACCCTTACCAGCCAGCAGGAGCCTCCAACAAGACAGTGGAAGCAAAAGTGCTTTGTGGACAGAGAACTCCTGAGGGGGTGAGCGTGAATGAATTCATCTTGGGCTCCTGTGTTTCTCTGACACACCCAGAAAAAAGAAAAGTGAGCCAAGCCACACGTGTTCTGTTTTCCTTATAAGGAATTATATTCGTGAAGAAGCCAACCTGGGGCCTTGCTGCAGTCTGTGACCCGCCCGATTCTGTGCCCCACTGGGCACCTTCACCAGCTGTGCCTGTCTCCCCGGTTTCATTTCAAAATGCTCATTTCACCCTATGGGCCTCCATACAAATGTATGTTTTTATAGTAAGAATTCTTTTATGGCTTAATTTAAAAGTAAAAACACTTGACCACGCAGATAATTTAGACTATTGTGCAGGTCCTAGAATTCATCTATTTACTCACTATGGGCATTTAACACTAAGTCACACACACACACACTCACAAATAACCTAATACCCTCACTCCTAAGGCCCTCAGCCACATCTTAAATGATCCCATGGGGCTCTCTGAAGTGAATGCACCAATTCAAACTGACGGAAGATCAGAACGTGACTGTGAACCCCGCACCGACCCAGGGCAGTGTCCCTACGACTACCTCAGGCAAAACCTGGCTTTTCAGCCAGAAATGTGGACAGTAGCCCTGGGGTGCATTACTTCTCTCTGAGGCCTATATTGAGTTCTAGAGAGGGGCTTGATTTGATTTTGTGAATTGAATGCATTTTCACCACAGAAGCAACTATCAAGATGAATCAGAAGGCCCCTGGTCCATAGCACCAGTGCTTTTGAGCAAATGTTTTAGGACTGGGTACTTGATGTGGTGGGCAGGGGTTAGTTACCTCCTATCAACTCAAGACAGGGGCCATTGCCTTCTTCGGGGCCCTGTGAGGACCCTATGACTATTACAGTGAGGTCTCTGGAAGGGAACTCAGCCTCAAGGGAAGCCATCTTAGTGATTTGGGCTACATTGGACAGATTGCACTTCGGGACCCAGCTGCTCCAGTGTGAGCTTCAAAGTCACCTCCTCTGGCCTCTGTCCCAGTGCTGGAATCTGGAGAGGCTGGGGCATGGGCCCTGCTCCTAGGCATGCCTCTTTCAACCCCAGTGGCTTATAGATGTGGCCTGCTTTCCTCTTCCACTGAAATAAGTCTCATGTAGGTTATATCTAGCAAGATAAATTTCTCCCTTTAAGGCATTCATTTAAATTTTACATATATATATATATATATAGTCTGTCCCGAATGTATCAAGCCAATGTCAATGTAACTAAAAGAATTTGCATGACTGCTATGTTCAGGACAGAACTCACATAATTTATATGGATAATATAATATATATTCTGATAATTCTTTGCATATATGTTTCCCAACTCTAGATTCTCGACAGCTTTGTTTTATGCAGAGCCTGCAGGCAGTTCTCAATCTTTCCATGTCAAAATTGGATCGTCGTCTGCGTCCTTGCGGCTCCAAGTGGGGTCCTTGTAGCAGCAGAAGCATCTCCTGAGAGCTGCCTAAACACCTGGGTTCTCAGGCCCCACCCAAACCTCCTGAATCAGAATCTGCATCTCAACAAGCTCCAGGTGACTTGTGTGCAGGTTAAAATCTGACAAGTACTAGCTTAGAGTTCTCAAACTTTCTGCACATTAGAATTGCCTGGCAGTTTTCAAAAACACTGATGCCTGGGCTCACCAGCAAGACTGTGATTTAACTGGTCTGAGGTGCAGTGGGGCATTGCAGTTTCTTTGAGCTTTTTAATTCCTTGGGTGATTCTAATGTGTAGTCAAGTTGGAAACCCTTCATCCAAAGGCCAGAGAACAAGGCAGCTGGTCAGCCAACCTTCTTTGTGGCTGACCTTGCTTCTTGTTTCACAGAAAAGACAAAAGGCATGATCCCTGAACTTCCTCAACTTTCCTCAGCCTCACAGTGTCTCCCCATGACTCCACTCCCACCCCCAGGACAAGATGAGATGCCTTTCCTTCTTCAAGGCTGACTTTCCAGGAACCCTCTGCTAAGAATCCTACCCTCTTCCAATAGCACCCTATTCTGAGTCTATTTTCTGCTTTCGATCCAGTATTTCGGCTATACTCTCAATGGCTGACCTAATTCTATACAAATTACCAATCACTTACTAGTTAACTAAGCAAAACATAAATTTCATCCTGTAGTACAACGTGAATATTGTTTCACCATTCAGGACCTGATACGAACTAAATATCTAAGAGGTAATTCCAACGAGGTAAAAAGTGGTTTTCCTCTCCTGATAGGGTGTAGTAACTGTCAATTACTTGCCCCAGAGATTAAATTTTATGAGTTTTAAATATTAGCACAGGGACGTTCTACTGAAGCTATGAACATAATCAGCATAGGAATGGCTCCCCAAATTGTTTAAAATACAAAGAATATATAAAGTAATCCCCCACCTTATGGCCAACTGCCTTTTACCCTCAGAAATTGACACAGCCTTCTCAAAGCAATAGGACTACCCAGGTTAGCTTTGCAAATGAGCTCCCCAACATGTTACTTAATGTATTAAAGCAGTGGTGGCCATGCAGTTTATGACCGAGCCTCACCTTCATGAAGATGGATAGTGGCTATGGGGAAGTTCTGCCGGAGAGAACAGAGTGTAAATCTTAGCTTTTATGTGATGGATGGAAAATGGAAAAGCTGGGCAAGTGAGGCAGAGAAAGTGATGGGCCCGAGCATCATAAACTGGCCATCAACACCAGGGAACACCAAGGTCGTCCCAGAGAGTGGGGTAAGGTAATCTGGGGGTGTCGTAAGACTTAGTTACATTCAGTTTACCATCTTATTCTTTTTATTCTCATTTTCTATTTTGTAGCATATGTAACAAATGCAGAAAGACATATGTAATTCAATAATGTGTGTGTTGAGGGGGTGTTCAATTTTTTTTCTGATAAGAGAGCAAGAATGAAGAAGTCGTGACTTAGCTGGAGAAATGATGCTTTAAGGCCCCAGAGAGAACTCCAGAGTTCCCCTGCTTGAACAAGTCGTGGGGTCACTGGCCCAATTCACCCTTCCCATTTTTCAGAGCAGAAAAGTAAGTTTCAGAGGTTAAGGGAGGCTCAAATGTTGTAGTGTTCACCAACTCCCAGACCTGTGCTCCTTCAAAAGCCCCGTCCCTCCCTCACCCATGAATTTGGTTTCAAGTTTCACTTGTGCATAAGGGATCCCTTGCTACATCTACCTCTTTATCAGTATTGAACAGCAAAGTATGTGAGACAGTCTGATTCAACCATCAAAATGTCAAACAGAGTTTGATGGGTGAGATTCTTGATTTTTAAAAAAAGATGAAATAAACCTTTGAGTCTGTGATATCTAATGGACAAATGATTGAAACAGAAGAGATGAAATTCAAGACACACGTACATGTGAGCTTCTTATGACCGTGAGAAAGACATTTTGTGTGCCTGGGACTCAATTTCTTTTTCTGTAACATGGGGGCACTGCCGCACTCTTATTGTGGGGTGGAAAGTTAATTCAGGCTTCCCAGGAGTGAGTAGTGTCTGTTGAGGAGACATACCTGGCCTTCTAGGAATTGCTGCAGGCCATGAAGGATGGCTAAGTGTGGGCATTCCAGGAGAATTGGAGGGAAGAAGGAAAGGACACAAAGGGGTGGGGGAAAGAGCAAAACTAGGGTGGGTCTGGCTGGGCCGCTCCCATGACCACTGAGTCCCACCCTCCCAATTCTAAAGGCAAGGCCACAGGGGTATAAGGGGAGCTGCTAGGAGGGAGGGATCAGGGATTATGAAAAGAGAGACATTGAAGAACCGAGGTGGGTTCTTCTGCGAGCTCTGGTTCATCTTTAAACCAGGCCAGGGGGAGTGAAGTCTGAAAGGAAGGGAGAAGGTAAGGAAACCTCTTCAGCTTCAGAAAACCTCTTCAGCTTGAGTCAGACCATGGTTTGTTTCTCTTGGGACTCAACTTCCCATAGCAGGGCAGTCTCTGTGGATTAAAGACATCAGAACACTGGCGAAGGACCCACTATGTCCCAAATATATCTACTACTACTGGTCTCTGTTGGTTCTCAAGTCAGAGCTGGGCCTCGCCAAGTCGAGAGGTTTGTGAAAAAAGAGCTGGCCCCGGCTGGTGTGGCTCAGTGGATTGAGCGCCGGCCTGGGAACCAAAGGGTGGCCAGTTCCATTCCCAGTCAGGGCACATGCCTGGGTTGCAGGCCAGGTCCCTCAGTTGGGGGCATGAGAGAGGCAACCACACATTGATGTTTCTCTCTGTCTCTTTTGCTCTCCCTTCCCCTCCCTAAAAATAAAGAAAGAAAATATGTTTTTAAAGGAGATAATAAAGCTAGACAAATCTGGTGAGTACAGGGAAAACTTCACAACTAGAACGAACAGCTCACCGGCCTGGTTTTCTTTCTTTCTTTTTTTTTTTTTTTGTATATATATATTTTTTAATTTTATTGTTGTTGTATTACATCCATCCCCTTTTTGTCGGCCTGGTTTTCTATCAGTGGCTTTGACTGGGTTCCACCAGAGCACAAGAGAGTCAGCTGTCTGCATTTCCAATTTCATTTCATATTCCCCATGACCTCCAGCCTGCCTACAAAAGACCTATAGCAGCCCTGGGGCTTTGTAAGCCTGGGTGCAGGGCTGGAACAGAGAACCAGGTTTATATCCACTCATTTATTTATTCTTTAAAAATCTGAGCCCTGGCCAGATTGGCTCAGTTGGGTGGAGCATCATCCTGTAACCAAAAAGTTGCAGGTTTTATCCTGGGTCAGGTGCATATAATCCCAAGTCCAAGCATGTATGAGAAGTAACTGACTGATGTTTCTTTCCTGCATTGATGATTCTCTCTCTCCGTTTCCTTTTTCTCTTAAAAGCAATAACAAAAAAATTATCCTTGGGTGACAATTATAAAAAGAAAACCTACCTGAGCCCCTACTGTGTACCAAGGAGGCACTACCTATTCCTCCACCCTGGCACTGTTTTCTCCATAGGCTGTTGCCTCTCTCTTGACTCAATTCCCAAATGATTAGCTAATCTATATTCTGCCAGGGTTATCTGTCTAACAGGGCTCCTTCAAGACCCATATTTCTTGCAGAGATAAAGGAATAAGTCTCTAAAGAAGAATGTCAGTCCCTAGACAGCAGCGGAAAAAGACGTTGGTAAAAGACCTCTCTAAGGTAGAGCAGAAATTCTTATTCTCTTGAGAGACCTGCCTCTGAAACAAAGAGAAAAGAAGTGCCCTCCTCAAATCCTGGTGAACTGCGGCAGAAGGTGAGAGACACACCTCACAATCACAGGAGACACTTACGATGAGTTGCTGTTGGTGGCAGTGGGCTGTGAGAGTCAGTGGGGATCTGACCCTGTATCCAGCCTTCATCTGGACACACAGAACCCCAAACACCCATCAGATGCTACTGTTGGAGCAGCTATCTTGTACAGGAGCACAGGTCATGTTTAAGGTCTCAGGCCAGGGTTTGTCTCCGTCGAAAGCTATGATTATTGGAGAGTTTTTTTTCTGGTAAAAAAGAAACCTCTTAAATATGGAACAAAGAGCGGGGTGAAACCTGCCTCTGGAGGAGAAAATACTTCTAATTAGACTGAGATACAAAGGTTAAATTTTTGTTCTGGGAAAAGGGCTGTTTATAATCCCGTGTCATTAGCAGGACATTTTCCAGAGACGAGTGTGCCAGAAATAGACCCTCTAAAGGGTCACTGGAAGGAAGGGGTGTAGATTTGTGAAGTACAAAGGACTGGAGTTCAGATTTTCCCTTTCTCCTAGTGCATGTGGGACCCTTGCCAATCACTGGCATGAAAACAGTGCCAGCCTCACCCTGGGTATTGGATCTCCTGTGAGAGTGGTCAGAAGTACTAGCTTTGAACTCAGACAGGCCTATTTTCAAGTTTCAGTCTGTTTACATTTGCTAGCTATTTGACCTTGGGCAAGTTAGTTCTAGGCCTCAGTTTCCCCTGTGAAAAATAGGGATTTAGAAAAAGACCTGGGTTGGTGGTAACAACTGTAGGAAATAATCTATGTAAAGTACTTGGCACAGAGCCTAGACCATGAAAAGTGCTCAGTAAAACATGGCCATCATTGCTGTGGCCACCATCATCATAGTTGTCATCTTGCCTCTAGAGTCACTGTCATCATGATCAGATCCACTGCTCAAATTTCCTCTGAGCATCTTAAGTAGCATTACAAATGCTCCCAATAGGTTTGTACATTCAGTTTCCAAGTTAAAACCCTGTTTGTTCAAAGATTCATTTTAAAATCAGCTGCTTACAACTGCAAAGGCATTTATAATAGCATTAATGTCCCACCTGATGGTGAGGTTTCCAAAAGGCTCACTTAATTTCCAACATAGCTGAAATATTGCTATCTCACATTTGCACTGAAAATAGAAAGCCACGCTATTGCAGTATGGCAATTAAATACATACAAAAATCTACTTTTCATTCAGGCTGAAAAGACTGAGCAGAAAGAAGAGGTGACGGTCAGAACCTTTTGTTGTTGTTTTTTTCCTCTTAAATATATCTTATTTATTTTGCTATTACAGTTGTCCCAATTTTCCCCCCTTTCTCCCCCTTCACCCAGTACCCCATTTCCTCCGGCAATGCCTCCCTTAGTTCATGTCCATGTGTCATGCATATAAGTTCTTTGGCTTCTCCATTTCCTTTATTCTTCTTAGCATCCTCCTGTCTATTCTGTAACCACCAATGTGTACCTTTTTTTTCCCCTTTCACATCCAGACAATTTACTATTTATTACTGCCTCTGTCAGCTTCTCAAATCTTATTAATACAAAGTCTTCTTTTCATTATTTCAAAATGCATACGTTAATTCATTTGTTTAAAGAATTACCCTTAAATACTAAGTTGGTCCAAAGGTTGTGGGTTATTGTTAAGCTGATTAACATGGTCAGAGCCTTTTGTATCTTGAATATGGGCTCATAAGCATGTAGGGATCAAAAACGAATCTCCCTAGAATGTGCCACCCTGGCATGCAGATTATTTTGTGCTGAATTTCCAACAAGTTCAAGAAGAGTTTTTTTCCTCCCCCTTTACCTGTCTAAGGAATTTAGATAGAAAAGTCTGCTTTAGGAAGGGAACCTCAGCAAATTCACCTCAGCACATAGGAACTAAGTGTGGCAGACAGGGAGGACCTAGGCAAGTCTGTTTGTTAGAGTCCCACGTACCATTACTTCTGGGTGGCCTGGTAAGAATTTGTGTACCAAATGTTTGTCCCTTTTCATCCACCTGTAAATGGCCTGCTTTCCCTTCAAAGCCCCAGACCCTTGCCTCCTTCTCCTTAGTCCATAATGGTATATAGTCCTCAACTGCCTAACATGTCCTGGGGTCCTATATTCTTAGGGAACCCATATATGCACATATGTAATAAAAATTGTCATTTTTTCCTGTTAATCTGTGTCATGTTAATTATATTATTAAACCAGCCAGAAGAACTTCTAGGGGTGAAAGCAAAAGCATTTTTCCACCTCTACAAGCATTTGTAAGGTTCAGAAGTTACTGCTTATTGACTATTATATGTAATTCAACTTCAGATCCTATGGTTTTCTTCCTGGTTGTTGACATAGGACCTAAGTAGCTCTCCTGCTCAGCAGTGGGATTAGGGTCATTTTTTCACTCGCAAGAGGAACAAAAACAAGGGAGAGATGGAAGAGGAAAAGAAGAAGAGTAAGGATGAGAGGGAGACAGAAAGCAAAGAGATTTTTAAATACAACTGGGCAAGAGTTGAAGGAAAGAAGAGTGGTAGAAACTGAAAAAGCATGTGTAGGTCCAAATGAGGAAGAGGCTGCTCAGCTGCCAGTGATAAACCAGAAACAGGAAAGCTATGAGGAAAGCATGCAATGAACATTATTCAACTGGCCACAAGGGGATGCCGCTGACCTACAACAGCTTGGTTATTGCAGCAGTGTGGTGGAGAGGAGAGGTGGGACTGGAGCTTCTTAGCAGAATAAGGATGTGGAGAAAATATGAAATTGTTCCCCAGTACTAGAGATACATAAGGAAGGGGATCCAAATTTGAGGAAAGTGTCCCACCTCGTGCAAGCTTTACAGTCACCAAGCACATTGACTTGTGACTTGCTGTGGTGTTCCTAGGAAAAAAACATAGGTTCATCTTTTTTTTTTTTTTTTTTTGGTGACTGGTGTTCATTTTTCTCTACCCCTCACCCCTTTTTGGGCAGTTAGAATTGGGTTTCCCCCATCAAAATTGGGTTTTTAAGAAAGAATCTGAAAAACTCATCCTCACAGGTTAATGGCTGGTAAGTTCAAGAACTATGTTTCCTTTATTGGTATAATAAACATAATTTAGTCAGTGAAATGAAATGAAAAGAAACTCTAATTGAGGGATTTCAGACACCAACCATGGGGAGGGACCTTCCTAATTTTCTTGAAATCTCTCCATACAGACAAGAGCCTACAATTATGACCAAGTTGGCTGGATCTGTTAAAAAGCACTGAGGTTCAAAATTGGGGTGGGACACAGCCTGAACCTTTAAGCATTCATAACTAAAAGAGGAAGTGAATGCAAGTCAATTCTTTATTCCTTATAGACTCAACCCACAAACACTGTTCACATACCGGGAACCTCATGAGTACATGCCTTCAGGGTCCAGAGAGAGATTTTAGCAGTATCCAGAATTGTCCTTATATCATGGCCCTTCGGGGTCCTTCCTTACTCTATTACTGAATTGGCTACCTTCTGCAACTCTGGTTTCTGTCTTAGCAGATTTCTAGGCAGGTTAGAGGCTCTCAAAATCAAAAGATTGCAACCCCTCCAGCCCTTCCTCCATGCACAACATGCTATTGCAGTACTACAGCCACAATAGAAACTTAATGACCATCACCAACCAATAATGGGTAGACATGGTGAGGTGGGTAAGAGGGAAGCTTGGTTTTTGTGAACCTAACTGGCTAATTATCTTAGTGGGGTTCCTCCACAAACAGACTGATTTGACTGAAAGTAGTTTATTTAGGAGAAGATCACAGAAAACATCCATAGAGGAGAGAAGCATTGAGTCAGGAAAAAGCCAGGAAAAAGGCTCAGTTCCTCTGGGGATGTGGGGAGACAGTGGAGAATAAATGTGTTTATTCTTCAACCCTCACCCATTACTGATCAAGGGCCACTCCTGGAATATGTATTGATTCTTTAGCAGTTCCAGCTAGCCCAACATGCAGGCCTAGTGTACTTCTGAGAAAAATATAAAGTTCTCAGGGAGAGTCACAGGTATTTGCAGTAAACAGTCTTTGAGGTATAGAGGCCAGTCTGATGGGACATAGGGGCAGAGCACCAGCCATGTTTGCTTTACACCAGCCATGCTATGGAAAGTTCCAGTGCTTATTATGTAAAGACACAAATGTCATGAATTCAGGACACCATGACCAGGTGTTTTCCCAATGACTGACACTTTCAATGACCCCTGAGAGGAAGACACTGTTATGATAATCTCCAAGTCTGGCAAGACAGAAACTAGAGTCACAGGAGGTAGCCAGTTCAGTAACAGGGTAAGGACCGTGAAGTACCATGATATAAGGACACTTCTGGATACTGCTAAAACCTCTGGACCCTGGCGGCACATGTTCATGAGATTCCTGGTGTGTGAACAGAGGAATCAGCTCACAAGATGTATGCCTCAAGATCTCATAAAGAGCCAGGCACACAAAGGACAGAGATTATTCTCTTTCCAAAAGCAAAATGGTCCAGAGATGGGCAGCATGGCTAACGTGTGTGCCTTTGTTAGGCCATAACTGGGACTCTCGAGAAAGTTCTTTTAATCATATTTATGCTGGCTGGAATGCAAGATATTCGTGGGATGAGTCATAGAGGGAGTTTCTGTTCTGGCGATCTTGTGTTCCAACTTAGGGACCAGGAAAAAAAAAAAAAAACCCAATAAATAAACAAACGTCATTTCTCTTCATCAGCTGCATACTGCCTAAAAATAACAATAACCACCTTAATCCAAGTAGTACAAGACAATGCAAGAAAAAAGGGGGTGGAGAGTGCTCATGTTTTAAAGAAGGAGCCTGCTTTCTGGAATTGTTATGTCAAAAGCACGCCTCTGCCTGGAGGCGAGCCTTCTCAAAAGTAGAACAATGTACTGTGAAGAATCTTAAGGTTGGTGAGTCCTCTGAATTCCAGTAAATTCACTATATTTATTAACTTTTTAAAAAAGATTTTATTATTTTTAGAGAGAGGAGAGGGAAGAGAGGCAGAGGGAGAGAGAGACATCAATGTATGTCTCGGCCTTTTTCACCTGCCTCCAGCTATGGACTTGGCTGAAGACCTGGCTTAGTAACCTGGTTATGTGCCCTGGCTGGGAATCGAACCAGTGACCTTTGGGTTCGCAGGCCAGCGCCTTATCCAATGTGCCACCAGCCAGGGCCTATGTATTATTATCTTAAAGCAAGTATGATGGTTGCAGCTGATATAGCATAAACAGTGCAAGATTGAGGTAGGGCAAGGGAAAAGCTGCTGTGTATTATCTGGCTAGTTGACAATAAAGGTTATAGGTGTTATTTCCTATTTTATTTGGGGAAAGAATTCTCCTGGAATTTGTGTGTTTACACGCACACACAGCCCCCCATGGTGGGTGAGTAGAAAGGAGGCCAGGCCACCTCTTGTCCCTGTAACACTCGAGGAAGATCCACAGAGCAATATTCATGGTGATTCCCCTTTGTCCTCACCTGCTCCACTTTTGAGTTGTCATTAAACCTTTATTCTCGGGAGTGACATGTGAGCTGGGCCTGGCCACAGGGGGAGGATTTCAGCAGAGGAAATGATGGAATGGGGGAGGTCCAGCAGTGCAGGAGGAAAGGTACAAGAGGAAAGGTGTGGGCACTGGCCAGCGGACTGGGCAGCTGGAGCACAGGGCTTTCGAGAGCTCAAGGGAAAGACAGGGTTCTGTGAATATTAGAGGGGCGTCTGGCTCTTCTGAAGTGTGTTTAAAGCGGCCCCTCAACAATGGAACTTGTGCCCCAAATGATAGACAAGTCAACCAACATAATCTTGATGTCTTCACAGGCCGTGAGGAGGTCAGGATACAGTACTGAGGAAGGTTGGGAGGAACAGCAAGGACATTAACCGGCAGGGTTGTGCTAGCTCCCCCTTCTCTACCTTGCACACACTCACCAGATGATATTAATTAACTTAAGATCTACTTATTATGTGCCAGGCACCCTGCTAGGTACTTTACATCATTTTCTCATCTCAGTTCCTCAGCAACCGCAGCAGATCAGCACCACCTTGGTGTGAATTTGTTGGGTTTTTGTTCCTTTTTTTTTTTCCTCCAGGAACAGAGCTGTGATTCCCTACAGAATGGCTGTTTTGGTAGGGGAGCGAGTTCTAGAATGTGAACAATATTCAGTGCAGGGAAGGCAGATCTGGGGGAGGTGAGGAAAAGATATGGCAAAGGTTCTTGGCTCCTATGTGAGGGCAGGTGGGGGTGGGGAGGGCAGGAAGGGAGGAATAAGGAGGAAATATCTTCTCACCTCTGACCAGAGGCTAGAATTCCTTGACCTTTTGCACCTGGTGAACTTCCCCCTCCGTCATTACCACAGCAACCTTAATGAAGACTTCTGGAAGGTCACTGGTGCTCTTCTTATTTCTTCTCTTCCTACACCTGCAGACCAACTTGCATCCCAGTCAGGGTTTCCTTCCAAGCTGTCCCATGAATGTACAGGGTGGGGCAAAGGTGGGTTTACAATTGTTTGTACGGAAAATAGTACAATAATTAATAAATAATACAGGAAAAAATCAGTTGCCACACTCTGTATTTCATCTGTGACTGTCTGGCTGCCCATTCATCATACATACCTATTTCCTCTCCTGCCTGCACTACATTTCCTAGCCTCCCTTGCAAATGGCGGGGAGGGGCCATGTGCCTGGATTCTAGCCAACAGAATGTGGGTGGAAGTGGTGTGTACCTCTTCCAGGCCTGGCTCCTACAAGCTTTCCTTACATGGTGTTCTAATCTCCCCTTCCCTCACCTTGATGCCCAGGAGCCTCTTGAAAGCCACCTGTTGGAGAGAGTACAGCCACAAGATGGCAGGGCCTACGTGCCTGAATCATGGTGTGGAGAGCCACTAGCCATCAGGAACACCCTTTTGGGGCTTTACGTGAATGAAGAATTAACTTCCACTGCTTTTGAGCCAAGGCGCACTTTCGCTTTGTTTGCAACAGCAACTAGCATGATCTCAACCAACACACTGCGCACAGCAAGTGCTGGGGCACAAAGACTTGCATCCTCAGAGCATCATGCACTTCATCAGCTGAAAACCAGACTGCAATGGTAGCCTGGGTGCCCCGAGCCCAATTCTCAGCTTCCGTGTGCTAACTTCTTTCCACTAAAAGCACTGACATCCTTGGCTGTTCCTTCTGACTTGAATGGATTTATTAATGTGCGTTTGAGACCATTCAATGCTTGGTTCTTGCAAAAATATCCAGAATCTATTTCATTGGCTATTCAGAGCTGGCAGGGTTGGAAGAGGGCATGGGGTGTGGAGCTGCCTTCAGACAACAGGACAGCAGGCCTGCCAGCAGCCTCACTGTCCCCGCCCCCGAGCTCTGCAGGTGGCCCTCATCCCTGTGCGTGGGTGGGGGTGCTTGAGGGAACAGCAGCCCTGGCACAACACAGGCAAATAGACCCCAGGGAGCTGGCATGCCTGGCATCTGGCCAAAGAAAAGTGCTAGGACCAGAACACCCCCTTCTCTCTTTATATCTGTGGATGTTTTGTTGTTTTGCAGTACAGGGAGGCCTGGGATTTCTGCCCTTTGCCCAGCCACACTGGAGTCTTTCTAGGAAAAGTCCTTGTGGATTTTCCCTTGGGGAAGCTCGCCACCTATGGTTCAGGGGCCTGGGCCAGCTTTCCTTTGGTGCCCTACATAATTAATTTTCTAGGCAAAAGATTATCCATTCAACAGTATCCTCTTCCACCAACCACTGAAGTTTCACCACTAACAAGCTCTTGCCTTGCGTCCAGCATTATTGCCCTTTTTCTGGGTTCCTTTCCAAAATGCCGATCCCTCTAAAGACTTTGGGTCATTGCTACATTGGAGTGAATTGACCCGAACACTTTCTATATAGAAGGGGTGCCAGCACCTACAGTGGAAACATTTCCTGCCTAGGCCTTAGGTGAAGCTCTAACCCATTTAGCCAGCAGAGCTCCAATTATCGCTTCATTTCCATCAATACGTGAGGCTTGGCTACAGAACACTGGGAATATTACAAATGTTCTTTGAGTGGTGAAATGGGTGGCAATATTCAAGATACATGAATAGCTAAAATATTTTAGAGGCACTCTCCATTTTGTGTGCATAGGGCTGGAGAATCCAGGAAACCCATAGCCAGCAGCCCAAGGATCATTTTAAAACTTGCCACCTAACTGGTTCCATGCCTAACTGGTTTTGGAGGATTTCCAGTAGCCTATGTCACCTAGGTGGTAGCAAAATTATGCCTTGGAAATGCTGTCATATCCACATTGAGTGGAACTTTTTTTTTTAAAAGATTTTATTTATTATTTTCAGAGAGAGGGGAAGGGAGAGAGGCAGAGGGGGAGAGAGCCATCAACGTGTGGTTGCCTTTCACCTGCCTCCAGCTACGAACCTGGCTGGAGACCTGGCTTGCGACCTGGTCATGTGCCCTGGCTGGGGAATGAACCAGCGACCTTTTGAGTGGAACTTTTATACCATGTGTGGTCACAGCAGCTGAAAGGACAGCAGGCACGGGCTTCCTGTCCTAGCCACCAGCCTACGAACTGGTCTGTGCCTGCTGGATATTTACATGTCAAATTTTCATTGTTTGCATGTGTGCGCCACAATTTACCCTGAGACTGTCCGTGTGATTCTGAGCTTCCTATGCAGGAGAAGCCCCTCCCCTCTCCACTCTGAGGCTCTGGCCCACCTCCTTTTCCTGCCCAGCCTGGGCCCTCTGGCGCTCTGGCTTTGAGGTTGCCCTGAATCAACCCCTGGACAGCCCTCAGGGTTGCAAAGACTCTGCTTCAAGGACAGGATGAGGAGCAGAACCTCCTGTCTGGAAACACGTAACACTTGGCTTCTTCTCCCATAGGACCTTTTCAGTGTCTGAACTGGCATTGACTGACATGCTTGGAAATTCTTGTAAAAGTCTTTAAATAAAAAAGGAATCACATCACATCTATTATAACTAAAATTAAGAAGATTGTAAAGGCAAAAGTCAGCGAGGATGTGGAGCAACCAACCGGAGCTCTTCCTGCTACACTGCTGGTTAAAAGGTACAACCACTAAGGGGACTTGTCTGGCAGTTTCCAATGAAACTAAACAACTGCCCCCTGTACTATAGCTCAGCAATTCCACTCCTAGGCTTCTTCCCAGGAGAAATGAAAACATATTCACAAAAACTTGTACACAGATGCTCCTAGCAGTCTGGCCACAAGAGCCACGAACTGGAATCTACCCAAATGTCTGTCAACAGGTGAGTGGCTAAGAGGCTGTGTAACACCCACCAGTGGACTTCTACTCTGTAATAAAAAGTGGTAAATTCCTGCTGCGTGCAATGACATAGATGAGTCTCGAAAACACTGTGTTGAACGAAAGAAGCCAGGTACAAAAGCGTACATGCTATAAGATTTCCTTGAGGTAAAGTCCAAAAACAGGCCAAAAATGTATAATAATAGAAATCACAGAACGCTTGCTCTGGGGAGAGGGCAGGGAAGAACTTTTCTGGAGTAATGGGAATTTCTCATTGCCTCTTCTAGGTGGTGCTCACGCAGGTACACGCAAATAGTTAAAACTGATCCATCTGACCACTTAAGGATCATTTCATTTTACATTAATTATTCCCTGATTTAAGAAAAAGGGTCCTGGCTGGTGGCAGTGGATAAGGCACTGGCCTGCGAACCCAAAAATTGCTGGTTTGATTCCCAATCAGGGCACATAACCAGGTTGCAAGCCAGGTCACCAGCCAGGTCCGTAACTGGAGGCAGGTGAAAGGCAACCATATATGGATGTTTCTCTCCCTCTCTGCCTCTCTCCCTTCCCCTCTCTCTGGAAATAATGAATAAAATCTTTTTAAAAACTCACACATTAAAAAAAAAAAAGAAATAGGGACACTGAAAATATTATCAAACTGCAAAAGAGAATAAAACACCCAAGTGGTTCAGTGTGCCTGCACTGTGAATTGTGACTGAGTCTGAGTGTAGTGAGGGAGAGAATATGGAAGCAGAGGCTGCTGGTGGGTAGGGTACAGGCACCCCCCACCCCGGGCACCTGCCAGAGAACCTTTGCCTCACCTACCAATGAAGGAGGCAGCCCAGTCAGCCCCCAAACAAACAAACTCTTAATGAAATAAAAAAACAGAGGCCCTAAGGAAAGCTGGCCCAAGAGTGTGGGATAGCTATCAGGCGTTGAGCCAAAACCACTTTCCAGGAAATGGCAATATTTTTGTGTTTGGGAAAAGGGAGGGAGTATTAAGGCCAGCAAGAGCCAAAACGCATTGGTCTTTGGACAACTGCAGCCCAACTAAGGGGGCCCTGTGCGGGAGGCTTCAAAGTGCTGCTACTGAGACCTCCTCAGTGGGTCACTGGGGTGGGGAACCCAGGAAAGCCCCAGCAGGACCAAAAGTTCAAAGTTCCTTAAGGGCAAAGGCCTCCAATTTTGCACGGTCTAGAGGAATCTTGTATTTCCTAGTAAGAGGTCTGGCAGTCCTGCCCATTCTCCCTGTTCAGCCCACAAACAGCCCAGGGCGGCATTATGAAGTCCTGGCACTGGCCGGAGCTGGCAAATCAAGCAGCCACAGACCCTGGCTCCAGAAAAGAAAGGCAGGGGACTATCTGCATGGCCTCCTAATTTTCATTTTACAAACATCATCTAGTACAACACATTTTTCAGATGAGGAAACAAAGGCTCAAAAAAGGTGATTTGCCCCAGAGTAGCATCTAGTTAAGGGTGGATTATGGTTACAATTCCCCTTTGTTCAAAGCATCTTCCATGACAGTGTGCTGCCCCAGGCCCTCAAATGATTAGATTTCCACACAATGTCTCCAAGTGGCTTTCAAGTACTGAGGTGACAAATAGTGTTCTTCTAAGCAGTTCTTTCTGGCAAAAAAAAAAAAAAAAAAGAAAGAAAAGAAAAGAAAAAGATTATTTAAAAGATTAATTAGCAGCCCTGGCTGGTAGCACAGTGGATAAGGCACTGGCCTACGAACCCAAAGGTCGCTGGTTTGATTTCCCAGCCAGGGCACATAACCAGGTTGCAAGCCAGGCCTCCAGCCAGGTCCATAGCTGGAGGCAGGTGAAAGGCAACCATACATTGACGTTTCTCTCCCTCTCTGCCTCTCTCCCTTTCCCTCTCTCTGGAAATAATAAATAAAATCTTAAAAAAATAGATTAATTAGGATTTGGGCATTATTTAATGGCCTTAGGGCCATGTCAAAATCTATGTGACTTTTTCCGACTTATTTTCTTATCATGGGTGATATTTATTTTCAAGAGAAAACTCAAGGATATGCTAGTGGCATTCTTTGAAATTTGAGTTGGGTGCTATCTATCTATACTCACATAAATAGAAACAAGAATTTTTCTTAATAACCTACAGATAATTTAGAAATATACAAGTAGCCCTGGCTAGTGTGGCTCAGTGGATTGAGCACTGGCTTGCGAATCCAAGTGTCATTGGTTTGATTCCCAGCCAGGGCACATAACCAGGTTGCAAGCCAGGTCTCCAGTCAGGTCCCCAGCTGGAAGCATGTGCAAGTCAACCATACATTAATGCTTTTCTCCCTTTCTTCCTCCCTCTCTCCCCTCTCTCTAAAAATAATGAATAAAATCTTTTAAAAAAGAAATATACAAAGCCCTGGCTGGTAGCACAATGGGTAAGGCTCTGGCCTGCGAACCCAAAGGTCGCAGGTTCGATTCCCCAGCCAGGGCACATAACAAGGTTGCAAACCAGGTGTCTAGTCAGATCTGTGGCTGGAGTCAGGTGAAAGGCAACCATACATTGATGTCTCTCTCCCTCTCTGCCTCTCTCCCTTCCCCTCTTTCTAGAAATAATGAAATTAAAAATCTTTAAAAAAATATACAAGTAGTAGATTAATAAATTTACAGACATTTAATGCCATTCCTTCAGTTCAATAAGTGACAAAATTCTTACTCCTAATAATGTGCATAGAAATGTTAAGGTTGGAGTTTATTTCTGTAAAGATTTTATTATTCTTAGAGAGAGGGGAAGGGAAGAAGGCAGAGAGGGAGAGAAACATCAATATATTGTTGCCTTTCACCTGTTTCCAGCTACGGACCCGGCTGGAGACTTGACTTGTAACCTGGGTATGTGCCCTGACTGGGAATCGAACCAGCGACCTTTGGGTTCACAGGCCAGTACCTTTCCACTGAGCCACCAGCCAGGGAAAAATTAAGACTTGAACACTCCTATCATATCCCCTCCTTCCTTTGAAACTCTGAGCCAGGTACAAGATAAAACCAGAAGGCAGTATAAAAGACACTTAAGTAACTCTAGCCTGCATTCCCTTTTAAACCAGGTAAATGGATTTCTCAAATCTGTTTTCCTCCTTGACTGGCTAATCCCTTCCTTCTAGAAGGAGATTTCCGCCCTCTGTGCCTCCTCTTCGGCCACACAGCCACGTGCTGTTTGCATCTGCGCCCCAGCACTGAGCTCTGGTAGAACTGCAGAAACGACTGAGAGGTCGCAATCACTGACTTCCGAGAGCCTCTGACTCTCCCAGGAGAATAAGCAGATGAGAAATTCTATGGATTTTCAAAGAGATGAAGTCAGGCTGTTCCTGAATCACGCCCAGGCTTTTCTCCACCTCTCATTTTTCTTAAGAGGAGAGTCTGAAAATGTGCAGATGTAGCGATGCTAACAGCAGAGGCCTGACATCTCTTGGCACAGGTAAGAACTGTCTGCTTTTAGTTACTGCAACTGTGTCTCCACAAGACCAAGACATCTTGGTCCAGTGGATGTAACTAAAGTGGCTCCAATTGTTGGCTGAGAAGCTATTGGCAGACTCCTTTGCTAAACTCACTGTCTTAAGCCACTCTTTGAACCATTGTGAAAACAATGGACCCCTGATAGAGGTCACACAGGTACACCCTTGCTCACTGCCCACAGTTCTAACTTGAGAAAAAAAATACATTGTAGAAGCAGAACAAATCCAAGACAAACCCTCTGACTTATAGAAAAGAGCCCTACTTAATGAAATACATGTCCAGCTGAGTTACAGACTGGCTATGGGAGCAGAAGCAAGTTACTTGACCTCTCTATGCCTCAGTGTCTTCATCAGTACAATGGGGTTGATAACAGTATATGAGTTCTATCCAGAAGGTGTCCAGCCATGTAATATAAAAACAGACATTTATTAATGAAGGTATAAGAAACAATGTACATCGGACAATGATGCCTCAGTCCCCTTCGAAGTAGGTACCTTGGGACCTCACACAGTTCTCCCAATCACCATCAGCTGCCCTGTCATATTTTACTGAATCTCATCAATAGTTTGAAATCTCTTCCCTTTCAAAGCTGATTTTAGTTTTTGGAAAAGCCAGAAGTCTCAGGGCACCAAATCTGGGCTGTAGGGGAGCTGAATCACCTGGGTGACTTGATGTTTTCCAAAAAAACTGCATGAGACATGAGGCATGAGTGGGTGCATTGTCATGATGAAGCTGCCTATCACCAGTTGCCCGTAGTTGTGACCTTCTGAATAATTCAGATAGATTCTGCAGAGAAATGTTTAAGCTTAATGCAAAATTTGATGAAGTTTCGTTGCTCAGTCATTTTGCATGTCATGGCCACACAGTACATATGCTCACTCAATGACATCTACTGCCTCCCACTAACTAGAACAATGAAATCATCATTCACACATGTGCATTCCAGTTCACTCTCTTTGGCTGCCAGGTTACATGACGTCCTGCAAGCCATTCTTGTTATATTAACACATTGTTGACCGGTCATGATACAACTTGTGTTTTCAAGGCCAAATGTTGTTGATCGATAATGAGTTAACTCGTGCTTGCACTTGCATTAGCTTTTGCTATAAAATTGCTGGTCAGCAATGTGTTAAGGATGGCTAAACTTTTTCCAGACAGACCTCATATATGCCACAGGTTTGTTAAGTGAAATGAGTTAATATCCGAAATGCCTAGAACAGTTGTTGGCACACAGTTAAGCACTCAACAGAGGTTAGGTATTGTTTTTGTAATATAGGGAGCGAAAGGACACTCAGTGTGAAACAGTAAATAAAGGTGCTAATTTCACTTTAAACTATAAATATGTAATAAATTAACACATTGTTGACCAGCACTTTTATAGTGAAAGCTAATGCAAGTGCAAGCATGAGTTCATTCAGTAGTCAACATTTGGGCTTGAAAACACGAGTTTTTTCGTGATGGGACAACAATGTATTAAGATGAAAAGGAGGTGCTTTTTCCTCTCACTGGTTTTAAGTCTGGCATGGCACTGGCCTCCCATTGCCCACAGTGGGCAAGGTGCACAAGGGAACAATAACTGCCATCAAATCTGAAGTGACTAGTTAAGGTCAAGAGCAGAGGCAGTAGGGACCTGGTGGAGGGTTTTCATTAGGCCAGACTGCTGGGGGTAAAGGGTAGGGATGGACACTCAGCTCAGGCTACACCAGAGACTCAGGTGGGGCACTTAGAAAGATCCAAACACGCAGGCCACATCGACACCAATGAAATCAGAATCTTCCATGGTCGCGTGGAGGTCAGGATTTGCCTACGTTCCTTTGGTGTTCCAGTCTACGACCATAGGTCAACCCCTCCTACTCCAGGTCTGCACTCCTCCTCTGCTCCTCCCAACATGAATGAGTGCTTATTCTTGTTGGTCCTCAAAAGGCCCAGGCACAATTTCAATCATCTTCACAGGGATAGAGAAAGCCATGAATCCTCAACCAGGGCAGGAATTGATTAGCCTTTGTGGATGGGTCTACAGTGCCTTTGATAGTCTTGGTGCTGAATCAATAAGTGAATGAATAGACATGTGGGTGAATGAATGAATGAATGAATGATGAATGAATACAGCACCATAGCAAATGTCTGCTTATATGGACGTGAAATTGGTTAAAAACTTTCTGGAGGGCAACTTAAAAGCATTCATACCCATTGACCCAGAAAATCTACTTATTGGAATCGCCCCAAGGTAATGCAGGCCCTAGCTGGATTTTCTCCCAAGTGCCTAAAGTTCTGATTAAAGAGAGAGATGTGGGTGAAAGAGAGGCACCCTTAGACAAGGGTATTTTTTTGTTTGTTTGTTTCTTCCATTAAGGTTTGAGATTTACATAGAATTTCAGATAAGAACTCAGCTTAGACCCCAGAGTTCAGCAGTATAAGCACAAAAGAGACTTTACTAGATAGGTGAAAAGGTACAGGAGGGTCCTCTCAGTTACCTAAGCCATTTAAAAAATTATAGTAAGGCAGGGTCAGATTTCTGATTTTGAGCAGAGCAATCCTCTATCAGTCTCCCCACCCAGGACAAGTTAACTGAAAACTGTGCCTTGAGGTGACTCGATCTTGCCAGCTGCTCTCAACAAAGGCAGGAAGCCAACACACAGGAAGATGGGCGTTTAACTTGGGGAAGTTAACAACCTTCCCTTGCTGAGAATGAGATAAATCTACCCTTGGGTCCACCTTGAAGACACTAAACATCAGGGTGAGTCCATTTGTCAAAAACCAAGGCTCACCCTTCAGCTCACCTCCATGCAGGTGATGGGGACCGTCTCCACTGTGTATGCAACAGCATTAAAATGGTGGGGCTTTGAGTGAGGGGCTGGGGTCAAGAAGGCCAATTATGCCATTAGTCCATCTGAAGCTTTTAAATGTGTGTGTGTGTATGTACTTCTTAAGAGAAAATAGAATCATCTTTAAATTCAAAAACATTCCCTGAGTAAGACTCCTTACAACAAGTTTAGTCCAGAGAAAATATTATTCTTGTGTTACAAAATCAAAGCAGTGGAGGGAAAACAAATCAAAGGGAACAATCAGTCAGGAAAAATATCAGGGCTCCAAAATGCTTCGGGAGACCACATAAAAAGCACAGTAATATTGAAGCTTGTGCTAAACATGCTTTTTTTCTACATTTTTCACCAAGTGTGACTTTACAAATGCTTTGTTGAATGCTTCTTTAAAGATTATTCTGAGGGATTTCCTATCATTCTTGGGCTTAAAAGTTTTGGCAAGGTTAAGGAGGCGGGTGGACTTTGGAAGTGAAAGGACACACATGGCACTAAGGATGCTGTGGTTACTTCTCTGAGCCCTGCATGGCCCAGTTAGAAGGGGCCTGGGTAGTTTTCCCCTGTTGTAGGCAACCCCAGCCTCAGCCAGCCATTCTACAATGAGCATGGGTCAGGAACTGCACGCAGGCCCAGGGACTGTGTGTGGCTGGGCCAGAACTGTCCCACAGCTGGAAAATCACCAAAAGGTTGATTGTGCACATGCAGTGATGGAGACACCAAGGGTGACATCACCACCAACACCATCACTGCAGTAAGTCTCTTACTAAAGAGCGAATAAAACCAATTCCCTGACAGCTGACCAAAGCAGCGTTAATTTTTATCAAATTATTGATCCCTTCAAATGTAAACACCTATTCCCTGGTGAGACTGTATGTTCGAAAACCAAAACGCAGGGTGCTCAGCTGCTGTCTATCTCTTTCTCCACTGCAATGGCTATGGTTTAGGTTATGTTGACCTTCGCACGGCCAGATCCACTGAGTCTCTTGGCCCTCATATTACTCATCTCAACAGTGTTCCACGCAGTTAACCATTCCTTTCTTGTCTTCAAACATAAATCGAATTGTTTCTCTCAGCTGCATAAAACTCTCCAATGGCAAGCTCTATGGGACCTGCCCCACTTTAATCCCCCCGCCCTCAATCTTGTCTCCTATTGCTTTCCTCCTCCATCAGAATACTTCTTTTCCTAGAAGCTACCTCACTTTTTCCTGCCTCAGGGCTTTTGCACTGGCTGTTTCCTCAGTTTAGAATGTCCTTCCTGCAGCTGGTTCCTTCTCATTGTTTAAAAGTTTCAAATCAAAGCAGTCTCCTTAGAGATTATTCATTTGGATGAAGGAAGGGAGCATAGAACAAAAAGAAGGAAGGAGGGAGGGAGGGAGGGAAGGAAGACTATTCCCAACAAGTGTGCCCAATGACTGGCATAACTCAAATTAATTGGAGAAGTTCCCCTAAATTTGGAATAATGGTTCCATTGGTTTTGGATATATTGAATAGCTGAGGCCATACAGAACTCAGTTGCTATCAGTGAGATGTTGAGCTGATACAGGGTAAAGTAGCCTTCAACTTTGGATAAGTAAGAAGCACTGCATGGACTCTTAAGGTCTGAGGGCACATGCATTGGGATACTGAGGACCTTCCCTGGAATTAGATAGGACAGCATCGCCAGGGCAGTGGGCTCTGTGACCATGGTGCTGCCTAGAGCTGAAAGGAAGGAAGGGAGCCCCAGACACCACCCCCACCCTCCCAGCCTGCCTTGGCAGGTCAAACTCTGAACAGCTGTAAGGTCGGGGTGAAGCCTTGTTCAGTACCCAGTACACATTTGTTTACTGGCTATATTTAACAGAGGTTCTCCATCAAGATAACTTATGTTTTATTCGCAAAACACTTATATAGTTATTATGTGCTGATGCTGGTATTCTTCTAAATGTTTTCAAATATTCAATCCTCATAAACAATCCTACAAGGATGCTATTATGACACCACTTTACAGGTAAGGAAATAGAGGCATGAAAATAGTAGTGTACTTGCTACATGGCAGAGCTGGGATTTGAACTTGGCTGCAGCACTGTGTACCAAGGTCAGGTGGGAGGGCAACATGTAAAAGGAAAGAGTAAAGTTGGACTCTAGATGGTGAAGCCTCCCACATTTTATATGCTTGGGGGAAGGTGGGGCGGGGAAACTATGGGGATCTTACCAGCACTTTCTACCATGCTCTTGCCCCTGTGGACAAATCTCTTCCCCTTTCCTATATCTACGATAGGTCTAGGCCAGTGGTTCTCAACCAGGTGCCATTCTGTCCCTGTGGCCAGGGGGATATTTGACACTGTGTGGGAATATATTTTGCTGTCATAAGTTGGGGATGGACAGTCTACTGTCATCTAGTGAGTGGAGGCTATGGATGCTGCTACATGTCCTGCAAAGCACGGACAGTCCTGCTGAAGGATGACCTCACCCCAAATGTCAATGGTGCTAAGAGTGAGTAACCCTGGTGGTCTGGATACCACCACCTTTCAGAAAATTAATGAAAATGGTAGTAATGCCAGCAAAGGAAGGCCACGTGAGAATTCCCGAGGAACACCAGCCTGGATCCTGCTTCATTTCTATAAAACCTGAAGAGCAGAAGCCTTCCTGCTTGCCTGCCTCTCTCTGCTGTCTCCTGGTACCACAGATGCTCCCTCCTGCCCAGAAGCTAAGAGCAGCCCTTGGCCCACATGGCACACAGCAGAGGCTGCTAATACCCACTTCCTTTGACAGAGTAATAAGACTCTTGGCTTAGAATTTGGTATTCCTCGAGTCCTTTTTCTTAATTACATTCTAGAGATGAAGGGAAACCTATGTGCAATTTGCTATTCCTCAAGCCCTTTGTCTTTATTACATTGTAGAGATAAGGGAACCCTATGTATGTCATTCAGAAATGAATGATTCTACCTTTGACTGCTCTCAAACATGCCAGATCAGGACAGAATGTACTGCTTCTCCAAAGAGATTATTATGGAGGTCTCTGTAGAAGCCAATGGCCCTTGATGAGCCAGGCTGTGGCTAAACCAGATCTCCAAGCTGGGCCGCAGGGCAGTGCCCAAGAAAATTTTAAATGCCCTTTATACATGATAAGAAGAAAACCCAGGATTTGACTTGGGGTAGAAGAGAGTAGGCGATGTGGTAAATTCTAAAGACCTAAGCTCTGTGATGTGGGATATTCACTTCTCCCACCTCTGAAATGGAGTGTGCAACATCCCCACAAATATGTTGTAAGGGTAGGTGGGGGATGCTGTAAAGATCCAGAAGCTATTTACATCTCTAGCCCACCAACCCAGGAGCAGTCAGATGTCCTGAGCATTCAGTAGACTAACAAAGAAAATTAAACCTTGAGAAGTTCTGCATATGACCTGATTTGAAGGCATTTGAAGCTGAGTGGATTTTTAAAATTGGGCTTCAGCTAATGAATAAACACATAATCTAAAATCCATGACATTTGCCAAGGTGCTATTTCATGACCATCTGTGTGGCAAAAAAAAAAAAAAAAAAGTGTCTGGGATGGCATGGACAAAATCCAGTCCAGACAAATGGACCAGGCCAGCAGGTCTCAAACTGAGTTAATCATTAAAATTCCACCACAGGTGAGCTCTCTCAGCATAGAGAGTCTCCGTCGAACCCCCAAAAGTCTGACCCAATACATTTGATGGGGCCCAGGATCCTACAAGTCCCAAACTCTCCCCAAGTGATTCTAAGATCAGCCAGATTGGATTCAGGAATTTCTTGACGAGGTTTCTAAATTGTGTGAAGCAATCTTCCAAGTACCAGGCAGTAACCCATTATCCTTATACCGTTTCCATAATCCTTAACCAAGATGTTTCCCAAGCATTGTTTGAAGCTAGCTTTGCTTTTACATCTAAGAGAGGATTTTTAGATACGAGGTTTGTTTTCCTCACGGCAAGATGCTCTGCATCACTATTACCAATTAGGCAAGTTCATTTAAACATTTTCAATCCATACTTTTATTTGCCCCCACTCTGCTCATCCAACTTTATGTCTAAACAGTGCAGTGGGTGACTGTACAGCTCCATTTGTGAATTCCACTCTTGTGAATGTATTTCCAAAACTGCTTCAGAATGTCTTTGCCTAGGAAAGCCAGGACTGCTGGTTTTAATAAGAACATGGTTTAAACACAGTTATCCAGGTCACTGCGATTTCGTGACTTCCCAGAATGCAGACAGCACACGGCACCCAGAGTCCCCTCTCTTTTAACTTCTTATTCTTCATTGAATGTATTGGGGTGACATTGGTTAATATAATTACATACGTTTCAGGTGTACGACTCTATAACACATCATCTGTATATTATTGCATTGCGTGTTCACCACTCTAAGTGAAGTCTCCTTCCATCACCATCTTCTATTTCTCCCACCCCCTTTCCCTCTGGTAATCACCATGCTGTTGTCCGGGTCTGCAAGGTTTTAAAAATTGTTTTGCTTAATCCCTTCACTTTACCTTCTCTTTTTAAAACAGACTGCCCACACACCTCTCCACCCTTTCCTCTTACAAAAAAACTCCTCCTCCACTCCTTCTTCCAAAGTTTTCTTTAGAAAGTGTGACCTGGCTTGAAAGAATGAAAACTGAGTTTAGACCAAGTGAAAAGCAAGTCCTGGTCTTAGATTAAAACTCATTGACATCACAAAGATTCATTAACAGTGGCTAGCACACAGTAGGTTCTCAATCACTAATGGAATGAATTCAAACTATTTGATAAAAGTCTAATACCTCCTTTTATGAAAATCCAAACAAGAATTTTCTGAACTGAGATATTCCATAGCATTCATATCTGAGAACATGTCCTATTATGTAAGCAACAAAGTAAAAAAGAAGTTTATTTTTAGCTACTGAACTTCACATGGAAGATCCCAGTTCTATTTATATATACTTCGCTTTTATCCCTAACCTTCAAATGACACTCACATTATTTGCCTTTTTTATATTTGTATTTTTAAAGAAAAGACTCCAAGATGGCCTTGAGCATATTTAAAACAATACAAAACAAGAAGAGAAATAAAGCAGATGGCAAAAAACATAAATCAGGACTAGCATGCCGAATGAGCTACAAAGGAAGGCATCGTCAAACTGAAAGAGGGAAGAGGCACTTCGTTCCTCATGGCTAAGTCTCCATTATTGCTTCCTTGCAAGAAGCAAAAGAAGCTCCGAGGTTATCTGTGGGAGGGTGTCATCTTTCCTCCTTCACTTTTTACAATCTACACTGGAAAGAGCTGCAGGATAATTGAGAAGCCCAAAGGGTCAGTCCTGAGAGCAGGTAGGTGGTGTGTCACTTCCCATGTAATAGAAAAAGAATGGTTTGGAAGGATCTTTCTTTTTTTTTAAATTTTTTAAATTACAGCTGACATTCAATATTATTTTGTATTACTTTCAGATCCAAAGCATAGTGGAGAGACAATCATATACAAAGTGATTCCCCTGAAGGATCTGTGTTTTAATTGTACAATGACACAGGTAGGGAAAGAAGAAACAAAACAAATAAACAAAGGAAACTCTAACCCAATATATGTGTGCTGTTTGTAACACATGATGAAAACAACAAAAACTCTTCTCTAGAAAAATGTTCCATCCCTATCTTTTCTACAAATATCAATAAAAGAACGTCCCTCATAGAAACATCATTGGCACCTTCTAGGCTGAGGAAAACAGTAAGAATCACATAACAATATTTTTGGTCAGCCACGGACCCACCTGTATGAAGTGGTCCTTTAAGATTATATTGCAACTGAAAAAGTCCTATCGTCTGGTGATATCATAGCACAACGCATTATACAAAAACTTACCCTTGTGTTATAACTGTGTAAAGTAAGGTGCTGTACAGGTTTTGTAGCCTAGTTGGAAGTCTGGACCACAAAGCCTAGGTGTGCAGTAAACTATATACTATCTAGGTTTGTGTAAGTACTCTCTGTCATGTTCACACAGTGCTAAAATAACTTAATGACACATTTCTCAGTATGTATCCTTGTCATTAAACAGTGTGTGACTGTACAAAAGAGGCTGTAAAATTCAAGACCCATACTATTTGGCCGTCTTTGGCACTGGGCTATATGTTTGGATCATCCCATGGAGATAAGGGCTTTAGTTTTGGGGAATTTGTTTTATTTTGTTTGATCTACATGATGGCTGGGTGGAAAGTAAAATATTCAAGGGCATACATGCCAGTAGATACTGTGGAATGGTGGAATGAATGAATGAATGAAACTGCATCGGGTTAGCCTTTCAGATCTTATAATAGCTGCCATATATTTCTAATGCATAAATGGGTTTTTCTTTTAACCAACAATAACTGGGTCTCCTAGGCAAGAGCACATGTCTATTAATTTCAGATCCTTTAGGAGTACATGCTGTTCTGCTGTAACACCACAGAGAATCTGGCACTCACTTTTTGCTCCTAGAGTCATTTCAAAACATACCGCACTATGAACCCCAGTACATCAGCTCTGACTCCCCTACCACATTTTATCTACACAACCCAAAAAGATACAGACGACTTTCCAGGGTATGCTTATAAATATCAATTCATGGGCACAGCCAACTCCCAAGATCTTCTGCTTACCCACAACTGGCTGCTTCATACCATCTAATAGCTGCCCTCTGAGTGGAAGGCACAACTGGGAGTCTAAGCACCACCAAGGATTATACCAATAGACTGAAATCGACTTCCTTGTAATCCCCATGCCCGCTGCCTGTTCCACAGCCATTTTGAATGCATTAGAGTTTGCTGTAAATTGCTTTTCTGAGCAGCTCCAGAACTCTGTGCAAATGCGAAGGAGATCAAGAACTGGTAGTGCATTGTTCCTCACCTGCTTCATAACCTCTGGTATTTCCCCAAAGCACTCATTGCCTTATCTCTATCAAAACAAGCTGTTGCACTGTATTGTAATCACTTCTTTAAACCCCACCTTTCTCTCTAGAGGAAGCAGTCTGGAAAGGGGGCGGGATCACTTGTGCCTTGTTGAATACCACTCTATCCCCCAAACATGGCAAGATGCATAATGTGTAAGAAGTTCGATAATACTTAACTGAATGCACAGAAATGTAAGTGAAAAGCTAAGGTAATCAACCACCCTGGACCAGGGGGCTTCCCAGGACCTCAAACTTTCTGTGCTCAGCTGGCAACAGTCCCAGGCAAACAAGAACCGTTAAAGGGCTTACCTTTGTTCTCCCTTTGTTTCCAGCTTGTAGGCCCGCCTCGGTCCCAGGAGTTCCCAGACCTGCCAAACCTATATGTACAACTGCTCGCCTCACCCATCAGCTGGAAGAAGCCTTCTAAGATGACAGCCCTTTCTGCCCCATTTCTGCGCAACAATAAATGCCTACCCTAGCTGTGCTGCCTGGTCAGCTTCTTTATGAGAGATGACAATAAGTTTCTTTATTTCCCAGATTCAGAAAATGGGAAGGTGTCAGAACGATCAAGAATGATGCCCCCATTTCAGCTACGTCCCTGAGTCTACCTAAAGGCGGGCATGGTGCCAGATGCACTCCGGATGAGGAAAGGCTCTACTTCTAGCCGTCTACACATCCACCCTGAGGCCTGTTTGCTAAGCTATCCCAATATGACTGGCTGAGGCCCGGCTCACCTCTCTTTCTTCTATCTCAAGGTTAAAGGAGGTGAGGCAATGAAGCAGCCTGTCTGCAACAAAATTCTGTGGGGGACGCGACAAGAGAACCTGAGTTGGCCTTATTCTTAGGGGAAAGATAACCAACCTAAGGCAATCCTGGCCTTCAGGATCTAGCACACTTGCTCCTGCAATGATCAGTGGATTTTGCCACCACTTGAGAAGTTCACTCGGGGCCATACCATTCCTGCTTATTTCTCAGATGCTCACGATAGAGTATCTAGAAATAATAAGTTTAAACTGAAAGCAAGGGCATGAAGTGTGCTCTGTTCTCATAATGAAATATTACAGAGCAATAGCAGAGAATGAATTACTGACACATGCAACAACTTGAAGGAATTTCACATCGAATGAAAGAAAACAGACACCGAAGTACTTTCTGTGGCATTCAAAAATAGGTGACAATTGTCAAAAACTTAGAAGTCAGGGTAGTAGTTACCTTGAGGGCAAGCGAGGGGATGGAAATGGTCTGTATCTGGATTTGGATGGTGGCTATATGAATGTACACAATGGCAAACATTTATTAAATTGTACATTTAGAGTAGGCTCACTTAACATGCTTCATATGTTAAATAAAAAACTAAAACAGGGTGGGCTGGACAGAGGAGGGCAAAGGGGGAAAAATTGGAATAACAATAATAAAAACAGATATTTTGGAAACAGAGCCAACGATCTGTGACTATGCTTCCCATTTTTGCCAAGTTAATCCAAAAAGGGGATGGATGCAATACAACAACAATAAAATTTTTTTAAAAATTTAAAAAAGATACAATAAAGTCAAAAAAATCCCTATTATATAAAAACCATCCTCCAAAAACTAAAACAGGCAACAAACAAAAAACTAAAACAAAACCAAACAACAAACATACAAAAGCAATGGAGGAGAGATACTTACTGACATGTGATCCAGCTAGCAGTGTCATTTAACCCCTGGGAAGCTTCCTTACCTCCTCTGTAAGTACATTCTTTTACCCACCTGCTTTGGCTGTCAAATTAAATTAGATGAAACCGACTGGGGTCGTTGTTCACTCTCATTTGTTAAATGTATGCTCGACAAAGGCAACACTGTCAATCTCAATGAAATTAGGGTTTGTCAAACCAAGGATCTGATTTTTTTCTTTTTTTAAATAAAAGATGGCTTTCAGCATTTAGGACTCACTCTCAAATATCTTTCCAGCAGCTGTATCTCTCAGCCTATTAGTCAAGGGCAGGCACCCAGCCAGCTGTTTGCTGGATTCGACTTCCCTCTACATGACTATTTCAAAGGTCGTGTATATGTTAATTTACTACCTGGTTGTTATTTAAGAGGATTTTACTGCATCATTTTATGTTGATTTATTCCTTCTCTTCCTCTAGGAAATTCTGGATTCTAAAGCAGCCAATGGCAGAGTAGTTTGGGTGAGTATGAGACTTCAAAGAAATCACTGTTGTCGTTTTTCAAATTAAAAAATGAATACACACTGATGATATGTTTTGATCAAACAGGATTATGGTTGCCATTGTCTAGAGCTAGAAGAAGGAAGTGGCTTAAACAAAAGTTGTTCATGTGAAAAATTGAAAAAAAGAGAAGGCAAGCAAAATGACAGCCACAGCATGCCCTATTTAAATTATTTGACAGTAGCAATGCCCCGCTGGCGTATTTCACCATGTCTAGGTCTTAAATTTTTGATTCAAATTACTTTTTCCTGGAGGCAACCTAAAGGCTCAACTATTTTACTATAAGGCTACACAGTTTCATTTGCTATGAGTTCTGGGTGGCCAACAGTATCCTAAAGCTGGAATAATATGGGAAAAGCCTAAATACCAAGAAGAGAAAGAAGGAAAAAAGAAGGCAGATTAGAGGGAAGATGGTCCCCACCATGGCAGCTTGCAGGAGGGGACCAGGAGGAGAGGAGGGTCAAGGAAGGGGATCCTGTGCCTAAGGCCATTCCTTAGGAGGAGGTACAGAAAACAATTGGTGCTGATTGGTGCTGTTGCTTCAGGGAGGAAGGAGAGTGGTGATAGGAAACGGAAATGGCATAAAGCCACTGAGAGCTGAGGGGACCTGAAGAGATAAGGCCCTGGATAAAACCACTTACTGACTTTCAAAG
Source organism: Noctilio leporinus (assembly GCA_004026585.1). Taxonomy (NCBI): domain Eukaryota; kingdom Metazoa; phylum Chordata; class Mammalia; order Chiroptera; family Noctilionidae; genus Noctilio; species Noctilio leporinus. The sequence goes on from PVIW01005708.1 coordinate 48,443, forward strand.
GAACAGTTCATGTTCCTTTACTTTTCACCAGCACCTGTATGTATGAGGCCTCACCTACAGGTGCTCCTGTAGGAGAAAAGAGTGACTCACACTCAAAACTGTCAGTGAGTGATCACCACTGTTCTGCTCACATGTGACATCCAGACCCCCTATACTGCCATTCCGAAATCTATTAGCAGTGTGGTGGAGTAACTTTCCTGACCTACATTTCCCAGAAAGGGGAGCTTCTAATTCTGCAATCAGTAAAATGTCAAAATGATTAGAAAGTGAGTGTGTTGTTGTGCCAGATCAACCCAAGCAAATAAGCCCTGGGGAAAGGTTAACAGAATGCTTTTGTGCTTCTTCTGAAGATGTAGGGGATGTTGAAAACCAGACAATAGGGAGTCCTTCAGAACAGAGAACAAGTCACTGTTCTGCTCTGACAGCCTGACCCTGGTATAGTAAGCTTATTTGCACCCCCAAATCCTCTCCCACAACACACCCAGCTCCACAGACTTAGGTTCGCGTGTTTATTCCTCTGGACGGCAAACTCAAACTCAAATCATCCAATGTTATATCAAATTATATACGTAGTTCTCTGCCCCAAACTCTACCTGCCTCCTCTGTTCCCTTTCTTAAGTTATGTGGAAAAACATTCTTCCAAGAAAAGATGAGAAAGAAACTGGCCAAACTGCTTTGTGTATTATGACTTTTCTCCTGAAAAGGATTAGTCTTAGAATTCTTTCAATGATGTCCATACCTACATTACAATCGCATTTTGGAAAATCAAAAACAAAAGAAAAAATTCATTTAGGTATCTTAGGTCTTCAACAAATACAAACTATTCATTTCATTTAATTTTTTTTTAAGGAAACAACCTATCACGGCAGATAGAATTTTTTGGTTGTTGTTCTGTATTTTATAGTAAGCCATTTTCCTCGGGGTTACAGAATGGCTTGGAATCCCCTTAAAAAGCAACACCTACCCCCATTCCATGCCTTGACTCCCATTATCCTCCCACCCCAGTGAGTGCTTTTAAATGATTCCATTTACGCACACCTTTCTGCACTGGTACATCCATTGTGCGCAGTATCGGGAATGACGCGGACAGGGAGGGAGCAATGACATGAAGGCTGTCTGCTTTTGCTGTAGCTTGAAAATTAAACACTATTACTTTCCTCCCTTAGGTCAGCCGCTGATCTCAAACTTCTCCACAGCAGAGATACCTGGTAGTGGCTTGAATGAACCCCAGAGTAGGTGATGCAGATGGTGTGTGGAATGTGCAAAATTCCGGACAAAATTAATGTATGTGCCAGAAAGCATTTTTTTTAAATTTTACTTTTCAATGACAGTTTACATTCAATATTATTGTGTATTGGTTTCAGGTGTACAGCATAATGATTAGACAATCAGATACTTTACAAAGTGTTCCCTTGATATTTCCAGTCCCTATTTGGCATGGTACATAATTATTACAATATTATTGACTATTTTCTATGCTATGCTTTCCATCCCCATGAACTACCAATCTGTACTTCTCAATCCCTTCACCTTTTTCACCCAGTCCCCTAATCCCCTCCCCTCTGGAAACCATCAGTCTGTTCTCTGTATCTGAGTCTGTTTCTGTTTTGTTTGTTGTTTTGCTCTTTAGATGTCACATAAAAGTGAAATCATGTGGTATTTGTCTTTCTCTGTGTGACTTATTTCACCTAGCACAGTAACTTCTAGATCCATCCATGCTTCCACAAATAGTAATATTTCTTTTTTGTGGCTGAGTAATATTCCATTGTATTATGTACCACCTTTTTTTTTTTTTTTTTTTTTTTTTTTTTTTTTTTTTTTTTTTTTTTTTTTTTTTTTTTTTTTTTTTTTTTTTTTTTTTTTTTTTATCTATTGATGGGCATTTGGGTGGCTTCGCATCTTGGTATTGTAAATAATGCTTCCTGAACATAGGGGTGCATATATTCTTTCAACTGCGTTTTGGGTTTCCCAGAGATAATTTTTTCTTAGGGAGGGGCATAGTCTCATTTGGGATTCCCTGCCCCCCAACCAAAGTAGGCCTGGAGATGAAAACTCAAGCATAGGTAGTTTTGTGGGAAGAGTTCCCAGAAGGCTCCGGTGTGAGGGGTGGGGATGTGAGCCTGAAAAGGTTCACAGGCCTCCCAAGGTGCTTTGAGAACGGGTGCCTGTTTGGAGCAGCCAGGGATCACTTACTCTAGGAGTCAATTTCAGTTCTATCCCCCACAGACCCAGGTGGGGCAGGGGGAAAAGCTCTAGAGTCTACCTTCCAACTGCATTGCAGCATTGGTTGGAGACTGCCTCTGGGCTCTAACTAGCTGGAGCATCTCTGCATAACACTGAGTCAAGCATACTCCCCACTAGGTTAGCACAGAAGTCTTGTTGCCAAGAGCCACAGAGGGTGGCAGTGAGCTTACAGGTAGGTGGAATGAGTGCCAGGGACACAGAAGCTCTATTCTGTAGAGAAGAGGACCAGGGGTTTTTGGTGCTGCAAACACCAAAATATCTGAAAACGACCACTGTGCCGGTGCAGGCCTGGTCGTTCCTATTTATTCCCTGAAATCCTTCCTGGTGTCCAGGGTCAGGTAACAGCCAGATTTTCCCAAAGTCTGAGCTCCCTCAAAGCAAGCTGGGCATCTTTTGGAGTCGGCTGAACCCAGCTCCTACAGGGGCTCCCAATGAGAAAATCTTGGCATTGGAGCCCAAATGATACCTTACAGAGAACTGGACCAGCCAGTTACCCTTCCAAAAACCTCAGTATGCCCCCAAGGAGTAATTTTACACTGGGAAACTTGGTTCCATAAACACTGTAATCCTCCTTGATGAGTCTGTTTCACAGATCTCTGAGTCCCAGAGAACCCTCCACTCTCCCATATGTGACACTCTCTGCTCCCAAAGGCAGGGAAGGAGCCAGATTCAAGACAAGCCTCATGCAAGTCAACTGCTTTATTCTTCTTAGGAAACCTGCTGGAGTAAATTGGTGGCTTTGCTGTTATTTGACTTTTGCAAGCTCTCGCTTTGTCAAATGCTATCACAGGCAATGTTAAGATGGCTTTACATATGAGCACCAAAAGACATGCTCAAGAATGTTTTTATCAGCTTTATTTCCAATAGCCCCAAACTGGAAACCAACCGCATGTCTGGTAGCAGGAGAACAAATAAACTCAGATACAACCATACAATAAGATACTACACTGCAATAAGATGCGAACTGCTGATACATGCAGCAACATGGATGGATCTTAAAAGCACTGTGCTAGGTGAAAGAGGCCAGACACAAAAGACTATATATACTGCCTGATTCCATCTCTATGAGATTATAGAACAGACACAATCTATGGAGACAGAAGTCAGAATCATAGTTGCCTTTGGGGGTTATTGACTGGGAAAGGGTTCAAGGGAGCTTTACGGGGTGCTGGAAATTGATTCCATTTGGACCTGAGGGGTGGTTACATGGGTGTAAATACATGTAAAAATCCATCAGCACTTAATATTTGTATAGTCCATGCACTTTACTGTATTGTTATATATACCTCAACAAAAAGGTAAAATAGAATAATCTTTTTAAAAGAAAAATAAAAGAATAATATAATAAGATAGCTCTAAAGAACACTGCCTTCCTCTATCTCTACCAGGTAATGCTATGAAGAGCAGAAACATAAGTGCTTTCCTAGAGTTTGGCTTCCTAAGGGAGAAAATGGTCTCATAATTCCCTCCTAGGATTCTACCCGAAAGGGAAAGGCATAAGCACATTTGTCACAGCTCTTTTGTGTTACAAAGATTGAGAAAAACCTAAATGACAACTAAGGGAAAAATGGTTAATTATTGCAGATCATTACATAGACTACGAGGTCTGTCCTGAAAGTATCAAGCCAATGTCAATATAGTTAAAAGTTTGTGCACTTGATACTGTTGGAACGGGCCTTGTATCACCAGTTATTGCAAAGGATGGCCCAGATTGGTATGTCTTAACATGGAAATGATGTTCAAGGACATTATTTAAGGGGAACATAAGTGAAAAAAGTCATGGGGTGGGAGAGAATACAGTTTTTACATATACAAAGTGAACTAATTTTTACTGAATGTGTGCATATGTTAAGAACTTAAAGAATAAAATCAAGCTTGTACCAGTTTTCTGTGGTAAGATTACAGAGTGTTGTTCTTTTGTTTTGGATGTCTATAATGTTTTCATTTTTAACTATTATTTTTTCTAAGAGTGCATCACTGGCTCCTAACCCATTCTTTTTAGAGCTGTGGGTTACAGACACTCAGGGGCAGCTGGACCTTTCACCCAGGCAGACCTGGATAAATAGCAGGTCCACAGTTCCCAGCTGTAGGCCCTGGGCTTGTGACTTAGCTTCCCTGAATCTTCCTTTCCTCCATTATCAACAAGCCTACTTGAGAACCTATTCAATGAAACCTTCTTTGCCAACTCTGGAGGTCATCATGGTGGAAAAATACCCCTTTCCCACTTGGAGCTGTATCTACATCTGTAAAATGGGGTAACTTTGTAGGCAAACTGAAGGGATTATTATTTAACATGAACAACTTTTGGCACATAAAAGACCTTTGAACACTATCATCTATTTTTTCTTTTAAACATCCATAGAGTATGACTTATTTAAGGTAGGATAGGATGCCTAAGAAATTACACTTGTGATGGCTCACTAATAGAAGTTTATTTCTTGTTTATGTAATAGTCTATCTAGGGTGGGGGCACCAGTCCAGGCACAGGAGGTTCTGTCATCTTCCAAAGTTACCCTAGAACTTTGCTCCATCCCAGAGAGCCAGTGAATGAGAAAAGAGCATAGAGGAAAACCTGGAAAGCTTTTATGATTGGATCAGAGGTACACACATAATTTCCACTTATGTCTTATTGGTCAGAAGTCAGTCATGTGAGGTGCAAGGGAGACTGGGAAATGTAGGCTGGCTGGGTGCCTGGAAAGATAAACAAAACAGGCTTGAGGCACTAGCCAGCAATGGCTGCCACAGTGAATTATAGAAGCACACATCCATGTGACTATATGTTTGTGTGTTTATTTTGTGTCCAATCTGCAAAAAGGCAAAGCTCTGGGAAGTTCTGAAGCTCTTCTTTGCTGACCTTTTAGTTTTCTTGGAGAACTCAATCACTCTTTTTTATTATCAAGCTTGTCTTGCCACCATCTGAGATATTACTAAAAAATACCATCCCCCAGCTCTGACTTTCACAAGATTGGAGATGCTGTCAAAAATAAATGCCAACTCATCAGGTTCTGTGTGAAAGAGATGCCAACACACATATAACTCAGAGTAAAAGCCACAGACAGGCACTTTGCTGTGCATACATTGTCACTCCTCCTCTTCTTAAGAACCTTCTATGCCAGCCAGCAATATATGGACTGAAGCATGGAAATTAAGAGAAAATATGATTTTTTCCCTTAAGCGACTACTCTGCAGAACCAATGCTTATGTGTTTGTCAGAAGCTCAACATGGATGGAACTGGAAAGTATTATGCTTAGTGAAATAAACCAGTTTAGTGAAAGGCAAATACCATATGTTCTCACCCATTACAGGACAATAATGAACAAAACAAACAAACAAGCAAAACAGAACTGATACATGAATACAGTGAATAGATCTTCAGTGGGTAGAGGGGAGGGGGAGGGGGAGGAGGAGGCAAAGAAGGGGAGCAGTTTAGCCAAGGAACTAGCATGGAAGAACCATGGACATGGACAACAAGTGGGATTGACTTTGGTGGGGAGTGGGGGGTGGGGAAGGGGACAGAGGGGAGGAAAAAGAAGATGGATGTAATACAACAATAAAAATAACATTTAAAAAATTAAATAAATGCCAACCTTGTTACTAAAAAATCTGTAGACTAAAATTAAATTTAGATTTTAAAAAGGAATAATTTGAAAGAACATAAAAAAAAAAAAGAAGCAGCTCACATTATAGAGTCGGGGGGCTAGAAATTAAATTCTATAGTTTGGTTTGTTTTTGTCATCCAGAGAGTGTAGAAAGCCCAAAAGTATGGTTGGGATAAGGCAAGATGTGTCCAACATCTTATTCATTCATTCAATAAATATAATATATATTAAGTGATTCCTCAATTACAGTGGATCCCAGGTTGAGGATACCAAGATGGAAGGCCTGAAATTCCCTGTCTAATGAGGGAATCAGTTACAATGCAACAAGACCTATGATCCACGGGAAGCATGGGCAGATTATTGAAAAAGGCCACTTATTCTTTCCCAATTCCTGATTTACTTGGCACAAAAGCATAAAGGAACGCACCAGAAAGTCTCCTATACTTATTAGATGAACCAACTGGAAATACAAAGAGAAAGACAACACTCTGGGGCCCCGAGAACTCTGTATTTATGCTGTCATGGCCAGGCAGATATCACCACTGCACACTTGACAGATGGCATTTCTGAGGCCCAGAGAGATTAAGATACTTGTGCCATTATTGTGGTAATCTGCAGGCCTGGGAATTTGGACGCTTTGACCCCACAGACTGGGCACTTCTCACTGCCACCCCTCACTCACTACCTTTCCACATGAAAGATCAGGGGAAAGCAGACACGACACACAGCGGTGGGACCTGTGGCTTGGGAGAGGCAGCAAAGGACGGGCGAAAGAGGCTTACCTCCTGGAGGTAATGTGACAATAAACTCACACCACTCATTCACTGGCTCAACATTACTTTATTAAGCAATGGCTAGGTGCCAGGTACTGTTCTAGGTGCTGGTGATATAGCAGTGAACAGGTGTTGGGGGACAGTGGGACAGTGGCAAGTATATATGCCCCAAATTGTTGTCACACATGAGAGGTAGATACCTCTTCATTCTTGGTGTTGGTAATCAGAGAAATGTATGTGAGATATTTGGGGAAGGGGAGTCAATTTAAGTACAAAGAGACATTCAATTATGGAATATGTTTACCAAATCTGGAGAAGATAAGGGATGTGTACAGATATAAAAATACTCTTAAGGACATGAGCCCAATACATCAATAGTGGTGATCTTTGGGTGGCAGGGCTCCAAATGATATTTATTCCTTTCTTATTGCCTTGCTACATTGGTAAATTTTCTAAAATAAGTATATGGTACTTTTATAATCACAGAGAAACAAATTTTACTAAAATACTAAAGAAACTAAAGCTCCAAAGAACCAGATTCTTCCTTCTTCCTCTTCTGGCATTTAGGTGGTAACTGACAAGTCAGTCAGACAGGGCAATGCCTCGCTCCTCTGTCATGCCAAGTGATATCTTATTTCAACGCACTGCTTGATTATTTCAGAATCCACTCAGAGGGGTAGCCACAGGAGGAAATATACACTCATCACTGAGATATTAGGGACTGAATCCTGAAGCTTAATTTTTCATTAGGGCATTGTGCCATATTTCAATTAAGACAGTTTCTTTCTTTCTTTCTTTCTTTCTTTTTTTTTTTTTTTGAAAAGTGCTGATGTGTAAAACCTCATTTCCTTCCTAGCACACTGGCCTGTGGATTTTATTTTTAATTGATTTCCATGTGCTCCTAAGAGTGGCAGAGAAACTGGGATGGTGAGCCGTGTTGCCAGTGCTCCTAGTGCTGGAAAGGAAACGTAGTTCTGTGAGAACAATGCTTTGGAAAATCCGTAAAACCCAGTGGAACACACCTAACATTTGTATGAAAGGGCAGGCACTACTCACAGCAGACTTGACAGTGAGAACGGGGGGAAACTGAAAAGCCATCCAGCCCTTCAGCAATGAATGTGCCCAGATGAATTGGCCAGGTCTCATTTAGAAGCCAAGGAAAAATTGTCTAATAATGTTTTGATTGATATAGTGGATGTATTGCATTACCTTTTTATTAGAAGTGTTTTTCAATTAAAGAACATTGCCACCACCCCTCCCCCACTGAGCATCAAATCTAGAAATGGAGATAGTCTTACTCAAATTAACAGGGTTTATGAAAGACTTGGGGTCCTTAACATAAGATTGTTTCCTGCTAGAAATATTGTTTCAGACAAAGGAGAAGCAATGCTAGAAGGACCACAGGAAACATGTGTGTGTACAAACAGGTCAGCCCACTCGGGATAAAAATGCATTATGCCTCACGAAGGTCTAAATATTTTTATTAACACAATTTGTTAATCAAGATCTGAGAAATAAGGTTCTCTGAGTCCCTTGCCAAATGCTTTCTTCAGTATTTGATTTTATTCTTAGGAAAGAAGTAACTCCGAAATCTTATCTTAGATTTTAGCAATGAGTTTTCTATTAAAAGTTATTTCTTTTCCATCTCAGGCTGAGCAAAGCTCTGGGCCAAGGGGGTTAGAGAATTTGTTTCATAAAACTGACAGCTTGGCAAGCATTCAATCACTCGGTACTACACAGCCCAGGAGAACAAATAAGTCCTTTTCTGATGCCTTTCCAGACACATTACAATGTATGTTCCATAGCTTTATTCCTGCATTTGCCCTGTTTGCTTCCTGCAACAACACTGAAAGGGGGCAGAAAGCCCATCAAAAACTGCGACCAAACCCATGAGGAAGTGATATTCATCAATCATGCTCTCATTTGGAAGCTGGGGGAAATGAACACACAGATAGGCCGTTTTAGTGGTGGTACCTGGCCTTCCTTTCTAGAAGGCCAATACTTTGAGGGGACTCTCAGCTATTTTATTGTCCTGTCCTCAATGCTTCCAGACACGTCTTTGCGAGATCCAAGGGAGGCTTTAACGGGGCAGATAAGGCCAGCTTGGAGGCTGCCTTTGGCAGAGGTGGTGCCTAAGGCAGGCTACTGGCTCACAGTCTGGGCATCGTTCTGGGCAGCAGAGATCAGCCTTTCCCAGTCCCTGCACCAGTGGAAACTTCCTGTTTAATAGGCCTAACTCAGAGCAGCCAGGGAAAGGAAATCATTACAGAATCTCTGCCCTCCTCCTAAAAAAATTACAAGGACTTTTTTGGGGGGTACTCATACACAAAGCTATGATTGAAAAATTCTTACATGATACAAAACTGACCCATGCTGTTGGAAGGTGGGGGTTACTATCAGTGAAGGGTGATGAAGAGGATACAGGGAGGAAGGCGCCTAGGGGCTGGTGTGGCCCCTGTCTCCACCAGGGTGCTGGTGACATGGGTGTGTCATTCGTAAAACTTTTCAAGTTGTACACTTAGTAATGTGTGCACTTTTCTGTAAGTATGTTAGGATTTTAGATCAACATCTGAAAATAAAAATCCACGGTAGGTAATTTTAAGGACTTCTCCCCATCCATGTAGCTGGCTTTAAAAATCAAACATAACCAAAGAAAGAAGAAAATATATCCACTTATAACTTCTCACCTATTGAAAGTATATGTAAAATAGAAACCTTTTTCATAATGCTGATATTATTATTTAAGCTTTAGCTATCATGTCCTTTAAAAATGCTTGGGAAAGAATATACTGTAGGCAATTTTGCAGTAACTAATACCCATTTATCATAACATGATACAGATGGGCACAGAGAAACGATGAAGCTCATTTCCACTCTCAGACTCTTGGTAAGCGTTGGAAGCTCTTTCCAAAGACCCAAGTACCACTTGGGGGTTTTCTTGCTTTCACTGTCTGAACCATATGGCCGAACGAATCCCATCCTCACATTTTTCACATCTTCTTGTACTTTTCCCCTTTCTCTTTTATTTCCCTGCATTGAATTCTTCCTTATTCCTGCTGCTGCACGAAAATGGCCTGATGCATTTTCTTGTCATTGGTGTCTCTGAGGTCAGGTGAGTCGGTCACCTCACCCTCCTTTTCGCTCTGGATTTCTAAATGTACCTGAAGTTTGCACCAGGCCAGGCCAGGCCTTCGCAGGAAACATTCCAGGACTCCCCAGTCCTACCACTTACAAGCTGTCACTAATTTACTGAGGTTGGTTTTGCAAGACAAATAGTTGGGGTAGGGTGGGGAAGGGAAGCTTTTGAAGATGAAAAAGTCTTCATTTGGTTTCAAAGAGTTAAGAACAATGGGGCTAGGGTTGCTTTGCAAATTAAGATCTAAATTGTCTATGGCTACATATGAGTCTGCATTTTGCTGCTTTCTAACCATGGTTTCAAGGACAGCAGAGATCAGCCTTTCCCAATCCCTGCACCAGTGGACATTGTGTAAAGAAACTGTTTTGCTCACTTAAAACCCAGTTTAAAATATTCTCATGTCAGGCCCCAGATGCCAGCAGGACCAAATAGTTCATTCAGTAACTTGAAATTCACCCAAAATGTCCAGGTGACTCCCTCCGATGAGCGTGGCACACGTTAGTTTCCAGGAAACAGTGGAGTTCTCAGACCCTTATTTTAGGAAAAGCATGTCATTCAGACTCAGAGGTGCTATCTGAACGGGTTTGGAATATATTCTTGCTTTTTCCATTCCCAAGCTGTCTTTCTGCTCTGTGGTAGCATCACTGTAGTGAGCGCCCAGGCTGAGCTGAGTTTCAACTGCTTTGGCCCAACTAGCTCAGCTGGCAGGTGGGGTGACCATCTCATGTCTGACTGCCCAGGACTGCCCAGGGTTTTAAACTTAATGTCCCTTGTCTCAAGACCCTGCTCCCCCAATCCCAGGCAAACTGGGGCAGTTGGTCACCCTAGTGTCAGGCCACCAGCCAAATCCCTCTCTTCTAGCCGGGCAGAGTCAAGGCCCCATGCCTTCTGCTGCTTACAAATTTGAACCTATTTAAAGTACATGAATTTGGAAAATGTATTTAAAGCTGCTGACTGAAGATGCTCTTGGCTGTTAACTACGTCTGTCAGGTTTTCTCCCCCCACCCCCAATGTTCTGGCCCATTCATTGTTTGCATCACACTCCCTGCAGAAATTGGGTCACAGATGATTACACGGGCCAGTGCCAAGATTTTCTGACCACTCACCTAATTCTGGGCTGCCTCAACCCTGGCTGCAAAGGGAAGTGGGGCCCAGGTATCCAATCTCTCCCCCATTACCAAGCCCTGCAGAATCAGCCTTCTAAATACTTCTAGAATCCAACCACTTGCCTCCCCATCCACTACGCTGCTGCTTCATTTGAAGTTCGTTGCTCTCCCCCGATTACTGCAACAAAGCCTGTTTTGGTCTTTCTTCCCTCCAGCCCCAGCTCATTCTTCCCTAGGGGAAAAAACAAACACATAAAGTAGATAATGTCACTGGCTTTGGGATAAAGTCCAAGTTCTTTATCAAGGCGTAATAGCTATTTCTAAACATTACTGTGGGTTTAAGGGAGAGCATGTACGAGTATATGAAATTCCTGGCCAGGTGCTTTAGCTCCATCATGAATTTTTAGAGTGCTTCACCTATCCACAGAAGTGGTAAGAAGGGTGGAGCTTTGGGCATTGACAACTACAGGGAGAGGAGGCAAGTGACAGATTTGAAGAAGTGTCCCACACAGATGGAAGATTGAAGAGCTTTGTGTCCACATATCTGAGATGGAGTTGAAAGTGGATCTGGTTGATTAGAGGACAATGGGCCTCATGCCCTGATGAGTGGTGGTGACAGAGATGACAGGGACAGGGATGGGGTCTCACTGGTATGCTTGGGTTTGTTGAGTGCTGTTGTGGGTGGATGGCACAGAGCTAAGTGGAAAGATGGAGGTACTCAAAACACATGAATGTGACGTTTCACCATTGATTAATGGGGACGGAACCCATGTGAAAACAAGAATGAGACCTAGAGTTCATGCCTTTGAAGACTTACTTTTGGAAACAAGCTGGGGAAAAACTGCGCATTTGTACTTTTTATTAAACATGTTATCAGCATCTAAGTGACATAGAGCGTATTGCCAGGAGCCAAGGAGGTCTGGGTTATTACAGATGGTGATCAAAATGAACTTTAGGAAGTATCGCCTGGCTCAGGAGAATGAATGCCAGTTTTAGATCAAACCATTAAAAAAAGGAAAAAGAAAAGGATACATGATTCCCATCTAAAAAAATAAAACAAAAAAGGAGAAACAGCCAGAGAACAGAAAACAAAAAGACATAGGGTCTATGAGAGAAAACACAGGTTTGTGCATAGTTAGGAAAAAATGATTCCACATTACTTTTATTTTACAAACATTCATAAGAAAAACAACCTTACAGTTACTTTCATGAGTAACCTCAACTACTTCTTTACACCTACATTAAAAACAAACAAACAAACAAACATAAGAACAACATTCTCAGCACAACCTTCTCAGCACTGACGAAAGAAAACTAGATCAAAAGTCAAGATGGCCAAGGTAACAGTTCCCTGTCCAAGGACCCCTCCAAGCCTCCTTGCCACTCACAGCCCTTCACCTCCAATCCTGTCCCCAGGGCATCTGGTCTGTGCTCTACTTAAGACAAAGACTTTAATTAGGGTAAAGACACAGGGGTGGAAGGACCCAGCTTCCTTACCTGACTCTTGTACTTTACTTTTTTTCTTTCCTAATTAACTTTTCTGCCACCATTTAATTGCAGAGAACAGCAGATTGGACAACAAAATGTGCCCCTCTTTCTGGGCTTGCCCTACATCGCTGAGGTGGTCAGACAATTCTTAGACCTCATGCCTTTCTTTACCCCGCCTGGCTCTCTATCCCTTCTCAAGGCATCCCAACCTTAAATGAATGCATTCCAGAACAATTGGCAAGGGAGTGACCAAACCTAACTGTGGCCCAAATAAATGTGGAACTGTCCAGGTCACCAGGAAGGAACCTCCGACAGCTGATGTGAGCCAGTGATGACTGCTCTCTGTGTACCAGGAGGTAACAGTGAACCCCAGGCCATACCACTTGGAAGATGCAGAAATTAGTCCTGCCGCCCAGGGAGACTAATGGTTAGCCGAAGGCCCTCATACCAGCAGTATGAGCAGCAGCTGGGACCTTATTAGAAATGCCAACTCTTTGGCCCCATCCACACCTGCTCTAGGGGCAGGTCCCAGGAATTTGCATCTTAACCCACTCTCCAGGCAATAAGTAGTGCACACTAAAAGCTTGAGAACCACCCAGTCTATAAGTCTCTGAGAAAGGGAGGAGCTGTGTTGGGCTGGGAGGGAGGAAGAGAGATGCCAAGCTGATGTGCATTATAGGAGGTGTGTGTAAAGCCGGAACATCGGGTCAGAATGGCGCAGGGAAACAACTGTGTTTTAGAGCGGTGTTGTCCACTATAGTGGCCACCAGTCGCATGTGGCAATTTACATTTAAAATTAAAAATAGAAACACAACTATTGCATGATCTCACTTTAATGTGGAATTTTTAAAAAGCCAAACTCATAGTAACAGACAGTCGAATGGAGGTTACCAGAGGCCGGGATGTGGGGGGAACAGGGAAATTCTTTTAAAGAAAGAAAAAATGGAGTAAAGGGTGGCTGTCAGAGACTGGGAGAGGGGGACAAGGTTATTGCTCAGTGGGCAGAGATTCAGTTTGCAAGCTAAAGAGTTTCAGAGATAAATGGTGCTGATTGCACAACAATGTGAATGTACTTAATACCACTTATCTGTATACTTAAAATGATTAAGGAAGCCCTGGCAGGTGTGGCTCAGTGGATTGAGCGTCAGCCTGCAAAATCAAGGGGTTGCCACTTTGATTCCCAGTCAGGACATATACCCGGGTTGTGGGCCAGATCCCCAGTTAGGGGCCTGCAAAAGACAACCACACATTGATGTTTCTCTCCCTCTCTTTTCTCCTCTCTTCTCCCCTCTCTGAAAATAAAATCTTTAAAAATTTTAATAAAATTTAGAAGTCAGATTTCAGTCACACTAGTCACGTTCCCGGGGCTTATTAGAGACTATGGCTAGTGACGCCATATTGGACAGAGTAGAACATTTCTATCTGCACAAAGTCCTATTGAACCAGGCTGTTTAGAGTCCCTGTTCCACCTATTACCTGTGTGACCTTGTGTAAGTTACTAACCCTCTCTGAGCCCAATTCCTCCTTTATGAACTGTATCTCATAATACACACCTATCTCATATGATTGTTATGGAGTTGGAAATACAATAATAAATGTAATTACTAGGTATAACTGTCCAGCCTACAGCAGGAATTTGATAAATGATTGGTAATATTACTGTTATTATGATGTTATGAACAGCCATTGAAGACATTTTCTAATAAAATGGACAGCCTGCATTGGCTAGGATGGACTCCTTCTACTATATCTCAATTGCAAATTTCCAGAGCTTATGTAAGTGGCTTTATTTTCAACCAGAGAAGCCAGTGGTGCTATCCCAAAGCAATAACCATTTGCTAGCAGGTCAGAAAGGCAGCATCCTAATCCAGAAGCAGAATGCAAGAGACTTGTAAATAGGGTTACAATTCTTGAAGCCAGAGAGCCTCATGCGGGTGGGGGATTCCTTCGTTTTTTTTTTGAAACATGACTAACGTCATAATCTCTGGGATGGTCCATTACATTACACTCAACTGTTCAGTGTTCTTCATCTAGTAAAGGTGCCCAAGAGACCTTATAACCTTTCTGCAATCCCCCTGCTCCCGCACATAAGAAAACAAAATCCAGCTCAGAGCAATTGCACAACCTGGAGGCATCCTCCCTATTAAAGGCCAACCATGAGGGAGAGAATGGGAAGAGGGCTTTATTTGTGGTGTTTTATTCTAATTAGGATATAGGGAGTCGCTGAAAGTAGTTGAGCTAGGGTGACTGTTTTATTCAGTGAGAGGCATAGCAGCTGCAGGAGCAAGGATAGGAGTTTTGTGGAGCAGTAAGAAGACTGGGGCAACACCCAGGTAAGCCCTGTTGAGGTCTATGTTAATGGTGGCAGTGGGTGAAGCTGAGGACAGGAGGAATGGGAGGGACAAGCCTATGTGAACTGTCAGCTGAGTTGACAGTGAAAGCCAGGAACAAAGGGTCCAGGTTCCCTGTACTGAAGCTGCATTTTCAGACATGTCCAAGAGTCCAATTTTCCCCTTCAAAGTCCTCTGTTGAAGCAACTCTATTTCACCTGGGCTTCAGACAAAGCCAGCTCCCTGGGTGATGGGTCAGAAAAGTCAGGTAAGGGACTTGGAGTAAGACCTCTCAGGTTGATTTTTCTGGCCTTAAAGAATCATAACAAAGTCTCCTCCTCCTGATCTACTTAGGCCTCCTGGGTGAATCCCAGACTTTCTAATGTTCTAGATTAGTAACATTTTTTTTTTTTTAATGGAAGCTCTAACTCAATCATTCATAAAAGAGACTTTCATACTAAGAAATTAGGAAGGTCCATTTTAGAATAAAAGGCAGCTCTGTACAATAGAAAAGGTTTAGCTTTAAAAAAGAAACTCACTACATTTCACTTGTCTTCCATTTCACTGTGAATGGGTAGAAATTATGGCCCACGTAGGCAATGGTCTGCAAGCCTGCTCCGTGGGGACCACTGGCTTACGTGACATTCCAAAATGGTTCTGTGTGGTTTAGCCTGTCAGAATCAGCCTCAATGATCCCAAATCCAACTGCCCAGCTCCTAAGAGCAAAACCAAAGCTGAGGTTTCTGGATTGAGGGCTGTGTTCAACATGGAAAGGCAGGGCGGTATCAGTCTGTGCTAGTCTTCTTAAAATGCAAGTCATAACCCACAAAGGATCCTAGAACAAATGGTCTCATATTGATATATTCACATTCGATAATTTCATATTTAATCTAATGGGTTAGTGATTTTTTTTCCTAAAAGGAAATTATAGCCAGAGCTAATTGCTCAATCTGAAAAGTATCTGAACATGGTTTAGATATTGGAAAGGCAACAACATTGTAGTTTTAACAAAGAGGAGGACATTATGTTTTTTAAATGAATGAAAAAGGTGGCCCTGTATGGTTTTCAAAGCTTTGACATAATGGTCAGAGAAATAGCACCCCTATTTTGAGTTCCCCTTGACATTTTTCTTATTTCTAACATGTGAAAGGAAATTCATCAGCAAAGGCTCAATCCATTCCCATCCATTGATTTGTTAGCCAATCAATGGTCACTGTAACCTGAAAAAAAACAATAGCACCCGTTTCTATGAACCTTTCCAAGTGAGGCCAAGTTCAGCTAGGCTTAATAAAGAGAAAAGCAGCAAGGACCATCTGGAAAACACTTCCGGAGTCGCAAAAGATAGTGGCAGCCTTTACCCAACCTGCTATAAATAAGTGTCTCAGGGAAAGAAAAAAACACACCCAATTTTCAAATCTGTTTCTACTTAATACAGCTGCAATAGAGTTTATTTAGCTTTTCCCTATAGCAGGAAGACTGCCTTTTTATGACAAGGGTCTAAATGTTTTTCACAGCCATTTCCATTGCCATTATTTTGAGGAACAACATACCACGAGGACCTGTCTGTTTGTTTCTGCAGCACACAGCAGTGGCCCCAATGGCCTCTGCACCATGAAACCGGCCTCCAAAGGCCAGATTTATGGTCCTGTTTCCTCTCCCAGTGTTGCAAACATCACCCAAATCCTGGCCTGCAAGGGGCTGGCAACTTAGAATGACCAAGTGTCACACACAGCAAATCAATTATTTATCTGCCTGGACTCAGCACACTGTGGATGTCGGCCAGCTCATTGCCTCTTCTTCTCGATGACAAGGAAGGGTCAAGTTACGCTTCAAATGAGGCTAGCACTTGCCAATGAAGGCTTGGCAAACCCCTACACACTCTCCTTTCCATCTTGCCTCACTGGCTAAGCTTGAAAAGGAATTTTTCCACACATGACACTCCAAACTCCTTCAGACACTCTTTGGGGAAAAGGCCCGCCTATCTTGGATAGCCACAAAATGAAGTGGCCCTGATGAAGTGTGCAACGAGTATCTGCCCATACCCTCGAGTACCCCTAAAGGGCCCAACCCACTCCAAAGACTGGCAGGGCAGGATTGACCCCAGAACACTGTCCTGTGTAATGAGTGATCCACCTCTCCGTTTTACCTCTATCCCCCAAGTGCCCATCCCATTTCCATGCATGGGTAGGGTAGGGTTCACCCCCATGACACCTTCCCTGGGAATGCACGCCCCTCCTTTCTTGCCTTTCAAAGAACAGGGGCATCAGAAAGAAGATGGTTGAGGGCTTGTCCTAATGGCAGCATTTCATCTATTGCTGCAGACTGCAGGCAGTATCGAGTTTGAGGTGCCTAAAGAAGCCTTGCTGACATTCTCCTTCCCAAGGAGAATTGATGTGTGTAAGAGGGGCAAAAATAGGGAGGGGTGGGGGAGACCACCTGAATTTGAATTTTCAGTCATTTTGAAAATGACTCCATTTAGCCACCATTAACTTTCTTTCTCAACAGTACTGAAATTAGTGGTAGGTAGAGGGCTCCCATGTTCTGAAATGAGTTTATTCCAGTGTTATAAGCAGAGCTCCCCCAAGAACATTAAGGGGCTAGATTAATTGGCTCAAGTTTAAGATGCTGCAGGAGAAATGACAGTGAAGAGGGGGTGGAGTTGGAAGAAGAAGTCTAGTGGCTCTGAAGGATGCCTGGAATAAGATGTATATTAAAAAGAAATTAGGGAGGAATAAACCTGTTCTTTTTATGAAAAACCAGAGAAGCCATTCATTATTATAATGTGCCCCCCAAATTACCTATGACTTACTCAATGCCTGCCTCTGTGTTCATACACTCTTAAAGACCCATCCACCAACCTTAGAATTAAATCAGACATATGACCCACTTTCAAATGTTAATTAATAACCCCCATGAATTGTATATATAAAGTCAGAGGGGAAAATTGTGTCTTTTACTACTTCAAACTGAATTTCCCCCAAACCACACCTTACTTATTAAATCTTGATCTAGACCAGTGGTTCTTAACCAGGGGTGATTTTGTCCCAGAAGGGGCATTTGGCAAGGTTTGGAGACATTTCCAGTTGTCACAACTAGGGTGGAGGGGTGATACTACTGGCATTCAGCGGGCATAGGCCAAGGACTCTGCTAAATATTCTATAATGAATGCACAGGACAGCTCTCCCACAAAAAGGAAAGATCTGGACTAAACTGTTAACAGGGCCAAGATTGAAAAAAAATGTGCTCTAAATAAAGCCAAGTATGGTTGACCTTTAATATTCTTATGTTGGCAGTTATCAAAGGCAGAAGACCCAAGTGTCTTTGAAATTGAAGGTTGGCTTACATATATGTCAACTGAGGACATATTTACTCCCTACAGAATAAAGGAAATAGGGTCTCAATCGGAATCTAGGAATATTGAAGAAACACTGTGACCATGGTGGGGGCAGGTAGGGTGCAGTTAAAATGCATATTTCATCAGTCTAAATGGATGAAAATTAATATCTCACAAAATAAAATTATCTACTTACGTTCCATACAAAACCAAAATCAATACAGTGTATCTTACTTAACCTGCAATTAGATTAAAAAAAAAAAAAAAAAAAAAAAACTAAACTAAAACAAGAACATGCCATTCTTTCCCATTTCTTGCTAGCTGGGTACACTTTTCTGAGCAAGAGGCATTAAAACACAAATAAGCAGACAAAAATCTTTTTTAAAGCAGATTTTTCCAGAGCATAAAAAGCTTCCTGAACCATTCCATTTTATTTACTGTAGATTCAATCAGTTTTTAGTGAGCAAAACATGCAGCCCATTCTCTTGGTTATGCCTGCCTGGCTTTCCAAATGCCCTCAACACTGGGATGATGAATCACATACCTTGGCCGTACTGTGCCAATTAATAGTAAGCAAAGAATTCCACAAAGCTACACACAAGACTTTCTGCCTGGTGTATATATATATATATATGTGTGTGTATGAGCGTACATATATGTGTGTACTGTGTGTGTTGGAGGTGGGGGCAGTCCTTCAACCAGTTGTTTACAGACGGTCTTAAGAGCAGGTATTGAGATTTTCTAAAATTTCTTTAGTTCTAGAACATTCTGTGCAGTTCTGCCGTGCCCCTAGCATGGGGATGGGCTTTGGTCAGGAAAAATGTATATACTTAGAGTTGGCCTGGAGCTTCCAGGCTAAGGAAGGAATGGTTAACAGCTATACCATTTTGACCCTTCCAGGCCACCACTCCTTTCTCTGAATTATACAGCCAAAGTGGCCATACACACAAAGGCAAAAATAACAACAACAACAAAACTCCCAAACACACCCAGTCTTGGCTGCCAGCGAGGTCTGATTCTGCTTCTGAAAAAGAACAGTTGCTACAGTGCAGCTGGAGGAGCTTTTCCAGGGAACTGGTAATACCCTGGCTGTTAATGAATTATTTTTTGCCAGAATGTCGGATTCTTCCTGTGCTCCAGTAAACAGTCTGCTTCTGCCATGGGAAACAAAACCATCTCCTTCCGAGGAGCTCAAAGAGGTCAGCCAAGGGTCCTCTGTGGGGGCAGCCCCCTTAGGAGCCAGAGACACAGGCACCTAACCTATAAATCACCACAGCCCCAAGTTTATTATTCCAGCTCTTTCTCTCTACTTGGGCTATGCCCAGTGCCAGGGAAGGGCCCAGGAAGATCACAGTGCTACTGCCACCCCTTTGAACTGTTCCCTGGACAGGTTTCTTCATCTTCAGCACCACAATGTGTGAAATCAGGCTTCTCTGAATTTATTCTATCTCTCACAGAAACTGTATTTATCTCCTTGCTCTTGCTTTCATCAAGCTGTCAAGAGATGACTATGTGTTCCTTTTCTCCTTTCTCTTCTTTAAGATTGGCCCGGCCCCAAATAACCCACTCTCAGCATTAAAGTGTCTACTTGGGATACTATTCTCCAAGCACAAATCTCCAGGAAGGATGACAAGGAAATCGGTTGCTCAGGCATGTGACAACTCTTCAGTGAACAAGGACACGGGCCTGGGGGAAGGAAAGGGGCCACTGTTGCAGGCCAGCGCTACTCTCCATCCCCACCTTGCTCTCTAGTCTCCCTTAAGTTTCAGGAGCCCACATTTCTAACTGAACTTGACTGAGCAAACATGTTTATGGGTAGGCTTGATGGGGACCTCCCAAAATGGCACATTAGCTACCAACTATCTAAGTTGCCCGGTGACAGCCCATGTAGCTACTGCATCAGCCCTGTGTCTCCCACCTGCCATGGAGATGGAGTGGATTCATGCCCCTCCCCAGACATCTGGAGGTGCCATGAGGCTGAGGGCACAGGTTGGTAGTTTGCTCTGGAGCAGTGCTATGTAGCAGAAATACATACAAATTTTAAAGTTTCCAGCAGGCATATTAAAAAAGAGTAAAAGAAACAAGTGACATTAAATTTAATATTATGGCTTAAACAATATATTCAAAGTATTATCATTTCACCATGCAATTGGCATAAAAATTATTAATGAGCTATGCTGCATCACTTTGTTGTACTAAATTGTAGAAATCTTGTTCATATATTATCTTTACAGCTCATCCTACTTTGGACTAGCCACCTTTCAACTGCTCAATAGCCACATGTGACTAGTGGCTACTATATGGGACAGCAGACATAGAACGTTTCCATCATCATGGAAACTTTAATTAGATAGCACTGTGCTGAAAGATGAAAGACCAAACCAGCTGTGGAAAGAAGAGTGACAGGTGACAGCAGGATGGACTGTCGAGTTATTGGAGCTAAGAATTACAGCAGAAATGGGAACTGTGAGGATTGCGATGTTCTAGGAGCCCCCTGCCCTACCACTAAGCGGGGAGTAAAATGGGCTTTTAAGAAAGGCCCAGGTCTCATGCTTGCATAGTGAGTATAGTCATTACTCAAGGCATCTGCTGGTTGCGCTGCCTCCATCTTAGCTCTTCCGATCTGTTTAAGGCAGGGAATGGGACAGAAAAACCACCCCAGTCAAGTACATTCTTTCAATAACAATTCCGGGTTTTCAATCTAATTTGGGGAAGCAGATACAGAAATATGATCAAATTACGTGTGCCTGTGTCTGAGGGTGCATGTGAGTGTGTGTGTTCTTGGCTGGAGAGAAAAGGAGGGTCATGTGAAAAATACAGAAGTACTAACATGGCCACCAAAATCACCTCCTCATCAGTGGCCATAAGAACACAAGTGAGCGGTAGAATCAAGGGGCTCATCGAACACTGTGAGCCCTGAAGGAAACACTTTCAGCCTGGAAAGAATGAAATGATGGCATCTGGGCAAACACTAGGATGGAAGAGAGGAGTGATAATCCGAGGCATTCTCCAAAGATAAGAGCTGCCAACTCTAGAGCAAGGATGTCACCCTGATCCCTAAATCAAGAGTCCCACAAAGTCTTTTGTGCAGGGGGTAGTACAATTCGCCATCTCCCCCTCCCCTCAAGAGCCTCAGTCTCTGAGGTCTCCGTCTCCCTTAGATCCTGATAAGGGAGGCAGCAGAGTCAAAAACACCTGAGATTTGGATTCAAATCCTTGCTTTCTTAAAGGCTCCAGAATTTCTAGAGGGTTAAGGTTAATGATTGGAAAGGGCCTAAGGGAGTAGCTTTGACAATGCATTTGCCTAGCAAGAACCTACCTCATTTTTATTCAGAGTTTATTTATCTTAGGAAGTTAAGAGTCAGAAATACATACAATGGGCTGAGGGGCTAATCACTTAACCCATTTTAGCCTCAATTTCCTCTTCCATAGGGTGGGAATGCTATTGCCTGGCTCAGGTGGGCTTATCAGTTTAGAACTACTCCAGGCTAGCACTGGAGCACGACACCCGGAACTCCGAGTCCCCACCCAAACATTCATTGCTCTAGATTTTTCCCTGCTGGGTCTTCCTTGACAATGACTTACAGCTCCCTCCCCAACACCATTCACTCCACCAGGTCCATCATTTGGTCACGCAACTCTCATTCATCAAGCAACAATTAAGCGTTGGGTATTCCAAGATATAAAGGCACAGTCTTCCCTCCTGAAATAATGATGAACTATTTGGGGTCTATTTACTGGGCATATAAGCCCTGGGTGACTGGGCTGCATCACTGGTAGTCTCCCCTAGTCCTCAGGTACCATATTTTGTGAATGGGTAGTGTCTGAGGACTCTGGTGTTTGGAAGAAATAAATAAGAGACTTGGGGGGAGAGGCAGAGGGACATGTTGCCCTTTTAAATCATAACCGCAAAAGCCTGAAATCAGGCATGCGACTGGAAATTTCCCTGAACCTCAGATTCCTCATCTGTAAAATAATGTTGCTGTCATGTCATAGGTTCCTACATGTGAGGTGCTTAGCAGATAGGGCAACAACAAATGTCGGTTCCTTTCCCAATTTATTTCCCTTCACCACCCTCCTCCCCTAAATCTAAGGTTAGGGAAGGAGCCAGAGAACAGAAACTTCGTATTTTCTGACTGGAGATTCACAGCATAGTACATATGATTATCTCCACATTCAGAATACCTCCGTTCTGGGTCCAATGGATTGGGGGAGACCATTGTAACTAGGGCTGTATCTGTCTCTAGGTGCTATTTGCACTCTCAGCCATACCTGCTCACACACCTCTCATGCCTTTCTTTTTCCTCCTTGCCTTCCAGAGGCCCTGTTTTCTGACTGCAAGATTTTTTATTTTACAATTCTTACTCAACTGCCCACCAACCAAGTCCTCACTTTGGCTACTGGCATCACCTTGGAAAGCCATTTGGCTTTTAATCCTGAAGTAGGCATGTATTCCTGGGCAGAGCCTGGCTGCTCAAGGTCTGGGGTTTCTTTGCATTATAAGGACCTTCCATGGCGGGCTGATTGGTGTTGGTACCCAAGCAGCCGACTAGTACCCTAAGCTCCAGCCTGACTTGGCTCACAGTGCACGGTCCATCTTGTGGATGCCTCTAGTGGGCACCTGTCAGGATGAGACACGCGTGCCTATTCGCAGCATATTGTGTCTAGGGAAGGGGGTGTGGTGAGGTGGGTGGGTGGCTTCTTTGGGCTTTTAAGGGGCAGGAGAGTTGGGATGACACCAGGCGTCTAAATCTGTGCCTTCCAGCCAACCGTCAGCTCCCCACGTCCCCCTTTGAGAAGAAACGCTAAGGACAAAATTGGGTGGGGGTATAATGCTGCTCTAGTGAGTGGCTCTCCTCCACTAGCCTCCCCACTGTCTTCCTCTCACATTGCCACCCCTCTACTATAACAAAGGCAAATCACCACTTATTCTCAAAGTTATTAGAAGTCCATTGGTCAATCAACAAACGATTCTGGTGACTCAAAAGGAAGAAGACTGGCACCCAGAAAACGGTGGGAAAGATTCCCTGGGAAAAGCACAGCAAACCTTGCCCTATGCATGCAACGCTGAGAATTGTCTCCCTGCTGGCTGCTTTTCTCTCTGTTCTAAAGAGAAGCTTCCAAGAGTCGGCTAAATAAAGGAATCACACCAGAAGATGAGAGAAAATGCTAACCCAACAAAAACAAAGACCCAAACGAAACAGAGCGAGCCATGAGAGTCCGCGGTTATCAAAACTTTGGCCGTATCTATTTATCATCGCTGCACACCCGGGCTCTGCGGAATATCATTCTGTTGATGTCACTTATTCTCAGCAAAATATTTACACGTCCTTAAAAACGCCAGATGAGGGGGGCCGGCCGGCGCACGGCCGCTAGCCGCCCCTGACGCGCCATCCCCGAGTTCTGAAAGACGGTGAGGCGGGGGCACGATGGCGGGTGGTTCCTGCAGGGTGGCCCCTACGGACACAAGTAGAAGCTACGGAAGGTTCCCGGAGCACTGAACGCGGGATCCCAGCGCTGCGCCCTGCCCTGCCCACCTCTCGCCGACCTGACTCTGCAAGAAGCAGCCACATCCCCGATATGGTGCCAGTGCCTCCCCCTCCTCTCCCTGCCTTTCTCATTGATTAAGTTCTCAAACCATTGTTAAAGCCGAGTTGCTTTTCCCTGGAAAGCTGGGCTGAATTCATTAAGCTTCTCCGTGCCACAAAAGGAATATTCATAAAAGTTTGGCAGGCTGAAAAGGAAGCTGACTGCATGCTACGGGGTGGGTGACAATTCGTTCCTCCAAAGCCACCTTGTTCCTCCGTGCCCCATCCCTCTCTCCATCCATCCGTCGTACTCCAAACCTACTCCGAGGACTTCGGATAGGGAAGCACAAAGCAGCAGCTGTTTGGCAACATTTCTACCCCTCGCCGGCAACTGTGGTGGGATGCCATTTCCCCACCCAGGCGGAGCTTATCCGGAACAATAGTCGGGCTTTACACGGCAAACGAGCAAACACACAGAGCGCAACCCCAACCCCGAAAAAGCCAACAAGGCGAAAAGCAGTAACTCCCTCCGCAGCAAAAGGCACCACGGAAACGCACGCAAAAAATGCAACGCGAATGCTGTTCGCTGCCTAACATGGCAGAACGCCCGAGCCGGTGCGGCCACCCCGAGTGTGGGCATTGGGGGGCAAGAGGGCTCCCGGGGCGCCGACGCACACTCACCCGGCTCCGGGAGGATGCGGGGCTGGCCAACCGTCACAAAGGCGAGCCCAGCGAGATCTGGCAAAACCCAACTTTCCACCCGGCTCGCCAGGGCCTCCAGATACGTCAACAGAATCCATCTTTCGAAGGGCCTGGAAGGCGCCGGGTTTTCCGGGCCGGGGCAGAGCTACAGAGCCAAAGGCGGCCCCGTGCGGTGCCCGGGCGCGGAGTCCGCCGCGCGCGGACCTCTGCGCTTGGTGCCAGCGCCGGTGGCGGCCCGAAACCCACTTAGGGGCCCCCGCCCCGTTGGCCAGCGCCGCCTCCCGGGCCGTTCCCGGCTCTGCCGGCAAGTGCAAGGCGCCAGGAGCAGGAGCGAGATCGTGGCCCGGAGACGCGGCACGGGTAGCGGCCTCTGCCAGCGTCCCCGCCTCCGTCCGGCCCTTCCCCCTAGCCAAGGCTTCAGGGCGCCGTCCTGCCCCCGGGAGCAGGCCCCTCCCCGGGCGCCGGCCCCAGCTAGGCGCTTCCAGCCCGGCGCGCCCCCTCCGTCCCGTGGCAGGTCCGCACGGGAGGACGGGGAGGACAGCGGGGACCCCGGCCCGCACGGGGGCGCCGCGCCCGCTACCTCGCAATCGCAGCCACCGCCTCCAGGAAGCCGCGGGGTGGTCGGGGGTAGGGAACTCTCGGGTTTAGCCTCGCAGACGGCCTCCTGAAGACGGGTGCACAGCGGTGGGAGCCGCCGTCGCCGCTGTCACCGAGCTGCTGTAGCTGCTGCCACTGCCGGTGGTGCGTGAGCGAGTGTGTGCCTCTGTCCGGGCGAGTGTGTGACTGCGTGCGGCGCCGGGGCTTTACTATATACACCAAGGGGTGGGAGGAGGCGGGGAAGGGGAGGTCTTGGGGGAGGTGGCGGAGGAGGGGGATCAGGAGGGGGGCGAAAGGGTACCCGAGGAGGCGGCAGCGGAGGAGGGACAGGTGATCTCGCCCACAGGGAAGGCGTGGCAGTGGGTGGTGCGGGCTAGCAGCAGGAAAGGGCACCCAGGGTGGGACGCCGCGGAGGGCCAGCGGAGCGGGGACCCTGCTGCCTCTCGGCAGGCGAGGGACCATTCCAGACCCCAGGACAGAGAGGGGAGAGAACAGAGAGCCCAAGAAGGAGGAAGTGACTGGCTGATGGAGGTGGGAGAGGTGGGAAGGGCCCAGCAATCACCTTCTAAAATGTCAATTGTGATAAATATCGAAGATCTTCCGCACGAGGTGTGAAATTATTAAAGACAAAATCAGTCCACGGACATAATTTCATTTCCACATAAATGCTTGAGAGATGATTCATTGATTAACCTAACATTTATTAAACACCTAGTGTTTGCCAGACACTGGGCTAAGAACTAGAGTTACAGAGATGATGAATACCTGGTTACTAACCAGTATATAAATAACTGGTATCAGCAGTACTGTTGATCATTTTAAAACAAAATTAAAAGATCTAAATACTATAAAATATTTTAAGAGTTCAAAGGAAGCAACTACATTGGTTTAACTAATCCCTAAAGGTGTAAAGTTTTTTTATTTTTTCTGCTCATCAAAACAGGATGAAGATATTTGAGAGAGAATGGCAGAGCAGAAACGACTTTAATCAGAACAGAAAGCAGTGTGAATCCGGTTGTCTTTTGCACGTTCAAACGTCCTCTTGTCTCACCACTGTGAATAGTAACCATGACTTAACCTCTCGCAGAATTTGTGGTGGTCAAACAAATACATGGAGATCAGCCTGGCAAGTTTATAATTAGCACAGGAACCTGAACTTGTGTTTGAAAGGTTCTAGTCTAACCTTATGTTACAAGCATAATGTGGTAGAAAGCAGGGCCACGGCTTTCATGGACACTTTGCCTTTGTGGACCCCTTCCTCCATAAACAAAAAAGTTTTTAATTGCATCGGTGTAAAGATGAATATATTAATATTATATATTAAAAATTTCTTCAACCTAAAAGATCACTTTTTCTTCTGATTTTAAAAGAAATTAAAACATTTCCATGGGCCCCAGACTCTGTGCCTACTGCCCCTACCAGAGGAGTCAGCCCTGATAGTACCATTCCTTGATACTGAATTTCCTCTTTTGAAAAAGAAGAGTTAAATTAAGAAATACCCATCAACATAAGGGTAGAAAGGCACGTGGTGCAAATTTAATAATTAATAATAGCGAATATCAACAGAAAGGACCAGTTCCTACATGTTTCCATCAAATTCTTGGATTTTAAATGAGCTCTGAGTAACTAATGATACCTGTGGAAATATTTTTCTGTGAACGTGTCTTCAGCCACTTCAGTAAGCAAAGACTTCCTCTATGAATCCCATAACTATTCTCATCAGGTGTGTGAGAGCTCCGTCACTAGGACGTAGCCTGGACACAACTAAAGACACAGCTGGGCAATTATAATGGGGCAACTTCATGGATGAAAGATCCATAAAGGTTTTGTGTGTGTTGAGGGGGTGTGTGTGTATAAGGTAAGGGACTGATATCCTGGGAGGCAATTACTAGACTATTTCTTTTGTTGGCCTCATCGCAACCCTGGGTTAATGTGTGACCTGCACTGGTAATTGTGATTCATATTTACTACCCTTTGAAGTGCTTATGTTTTTGGGAAAAACTATATTCATTCAGATAGTTTCATAATAAAAAGTTATCATGACCCCCATTCCCAAAGAAATGTACAAGTATTTTCATGTGGCTGCTTTTGCAGAGAGAAAAGAAAAAAGCAGTCCAAGGAGAGAGGGTCTAGTTTGGGGTGGAGGAGATCTTTTGGGACAGAAATAAGACATTAATATGGAAGAATTATGTTCATACAGTTTAAGGGATGGCTAAGAAAATGGAGGTAAGAAAGGGCATGCTGAATAGAAGGAAAGAAGAAAAAAAAAAACACCTTCCAGAGTTGCTCAGGGTGATTTTTCAGATCTATAATTCTAACATTTGGTGACTTTAAATAAAGATTGACAGCCCTGGCTGGTAGCACAATGGATAAGGTGCCAACCTGCGAACCCAAAGGTCACTGGTTCAATTCCCCAGCCAGGGCACATAACCAGGTTGCAAGCCAGGTCTCCAGCCAGGTCTGTGGCTGGAGACAGGTGAAAGGCAACCAAACATTGATGTTTCTCTCCCTCCCTACCGCTCTCCCTTCCTTTCTCTCTGGAAATAATAAATAAAACCTTAAAAAATAAATAAATAAAAAGTTTCCTATTAGAACCGATTAAGAAATTGTTAAATAAATAAGTAAATAAATAAAGATCGAAGAAATCGCCTATCTCAGATCTGATTCTTTTATCTCTAACCTGCTTCTCTAATACAGTATCTCCTCATAGTCTAGTTTTCACATACTTGCCAAATTGGCAATTCATCCATTTATCCAATAAACAGCCTTTAAGCACCTTTTGTATGGCAGTCACTGAGCTAAGGACTATGGTTACAAAGATGGTTAATGGAGGGTTGCTGACCCAAAGGAGCTCACAGGCCAGTAAGTGTTAATAATACAATGTGACACAATGTGATATATGAGGAGTTATAAAATGGGCCAGGTGAACACCAAAGGAGGGGCTTTGGTACTGGGAGGGAGTAGGGAATGGCGTAGGGCAGGGCAGAGAGAAGATTGCACAGAGAGGGTGACAAGAGCTGAGCATTGAGAAAGGAGAAGGAGGTTTTCAAAGTAAAGGCATTACAAATGAAGGGAATTACAGGCACCAAAGCTTGGACATGAAGGAGGCTAAGAATATTTTGTGAAGCTGGAGTAGAGTCTGTGAAGAATAGTGGGGGGAAGGGGGCACAAGAAGGTAGGGATCAGTTGAGGTTCCTGACCAAGAAAGATTTGGGTTGAGGAATGATCACTCCAATAATGGGATGAGAGCCAATAGGAGGTATGTAATCAAGGCCAATTGCTACCATGGGCAAGTGGGCTTATCCTGCAGGCAAATTCTTGGACATGATACAAAATAGCCACTTCAAAATTGTTCCACTCAGAGGGTGATGAATTTCTGGCCATTTCAACCTGCCACCCAGCATTGGCAGAGAGTCCTTCTGAGATATAGGGAGAGGTTATATTGGCTGCAGCTTAGATGTCTGCAGAACACATTGAATGGTAGCATCCAAGGGATATGGGTGGAGCACTGTCAGTGTCTGTTCCAAGGAGTTCTTGTTGGGGTATCTTGAGTTGAAGTATTGGTTGGTTAGCCACAGAGGTAAGTCCAGGAGGCATTTGCAAGAACAGGTCTGGAATTCAAAAGCTAAACTGGAGACCTAGATTTGGGAGCTATTGGGACCTAGGTGTTGGTTGAACCAGTGGGTGTTGATGAGCTCTGCAGAAGGCATATGTGACTTACGTTGATGGCTGAGCCCATTTCCCTTGGCCAAGCCAACATGGTTTGATCTGATCTGATGTGCATAAACACTGCTGTGAATTTCTCTAGGAGTTCCTGGAAGCCCTGAAGTTGTAATACCAGTTTGGTGCCCATGGATGTGAATGTGTCTGGGGCAAAAGATCCATAGCTTTCATGAAAGTCTTAAGGGGCCTATATTTTACTGAAGTTGAATAATTTATTTAAAATGGAAATGGTGTTTTCAAAAATTTTAGTGGTCAATTGTATTTATAGATGACCGAGTGACTGAATGCAAGTGGGCATTTAAAACAGGATCATGATGAAAGGGATAAATACAGGTGGGGGGGGGATAAAAATGCAAGGCATCATTAAAGCACACAGGATTGAAATCAAACCTAGATGCAGAGAAGGAGGGTGGAAATCATTCAGAGAAACAGTACAGCAAGAATGACATTTTAAGCTAAGGAATATTCAGAGCCCATGGGGTAAGGGAAAGGTTTTAGCTATTATGATAGAACAGAGACTTCTTTTTTCAAAAAGATTGTATTTATTTATTTTTAGAGAGAGGGGAAAGGAGAGAGAAAGAGAGGGAGAGAAGCATCAATGTATGGTTGCCTCTTAGGCACCCCCAGCTGGGGACCTGGCCTGCAACCCAGGCATGTGTCCCAACTGGGATTCGAACCAGTGACACTTTGGTTCACAGGCCAGCACTGAATCCACTGAGCCACTCCAACAGGGCTCCTTTTATATTTTTATATTTTTAAATTATATGTCATTGTTTGTGATATTACAGTTTATGATATCAACCCAGTTTTTTGATGTGGTTGGCACAGGGGCTTCTGTATCCCTTATTAGGGATTTCATCTGAACTGTATTCTGTCATGACTTTATCCAAAGGGTATAATAGAATTCATATGAAATCTTTGCTAATTTTGTCATGACTGAATCAAAGGATATATGTGTTAGTCCTCCAGTTAGGCAATCAACAAGCATATCCCAAGCAGCTATTACCTTACAGTAGTAAGCTACATGTTAGAACGCACAAGGTAATAAAGTACTGGCCCTGTCCTGCACTTAACAATTGAGAAATTGTTAAGAGTCAGAAGTGGGCTCATTATAAAGGGTTATGCTTGTGGCTGCTCCATTCTGTATTCCCCATTTCTCCTTCCTAAGAGAATCACAGTATGAAGGTATCCATCCCTTTCCTACAAAACCATAGGCCTTAGAATTTGATCTAAGTTTTAGGGTGGAATCCATTTGACTGAAGCAGATGCATCCCTCCTGTATAATTTAGACCAACTGGATGAGAGGAGAGATTTGCTGGGGGCATTATGGGTAAGTTCTTACTCTTCCAGGAGAACCACCCTCCTTATCCCCATGAGCATAAAGATAATGAAACCACATTTGGAACTGGCAGTAAAAACACAATGCAGGTGACTATATATTTGATAATGAAAACTAGGACACTGCTGAGGGTGAAAGGAGTTGCTACTACTAATTATGTAAGGGCATAAGGCATAAACTGGGTCTTCCCAGCAAAGCAGGATGGATGATAACTATGATGCTAGGAGTCAGGCCTAAGAGGGACCCAGTGCTTTCAAGGCAGCACAACAAAAATAGACAAAGAACATGGAACTCTAATGATGTTATTGAACTAACAGAACAACCAATCACTTCTGAAGCCACCTGAATTTGTACTTCCTGTTACATAATTATTACACTGCTTTATAGATGAAGCTTCTTTGAGTCAGTTCTATACTGCTTGGAATTGAAAGCATCCTAAGCTGTACATGCAGTTGCAGGATTGCTTTTGTTTTGTTTTGTTTTAGTCCCACATGGGGTGAGGGCCTTCTGGAGTGAACAGATGTAACACAAACATGAAGAGAAGAAGGTCAAGAACTTATCTAAACTAGCACATGATTGTGCTGAATCTGGAGGTCACTATGCATGTGGCAGTTTTCATTGGACCAGTGCCTTAGAGGCACACTCCTGCCCCTGACAGAGTCCAGGGTCAGGGGCATTTATCTCTGTCTCCTGCTCTCTCACTGCTCTGTCTGAGTGGCTCTGAACCATCCCTTTCTCTCCATGGACTTAGAACCCTTATACCAGGAGCAGCAGTTTCGCCCAATGCCATTCTAGCCCTTCTGACTTGACACAGCATGGCGTACATCTCCCATAGAACCTGCCCTCATAAATAATGGTTAAATTCATGATGACCTTCCCTCACATCTGGGGTTTCTTACTCTCAAGGAGCTTCAACATCCCTTATCTTGTGGAGGGAGGATGCAGACAGAGGGGGTTTAGAGTTGGAGCCATGTGACTGTCCCCCGAGGCTATCAGGGTTTGTCCAAATCAATGAAGAGTCTTGCTGTAGCCCAGTGAGAAGCCAGGTTGCATGACACAGGGCCCATACAGGTCACCAAGAAATTAAAAAAAAAATTATAGCTGGGAGAGAGATTTGGAGTCAGGGGCATGAAACAGTAAGGCAGTGGATTTTGGTTAAGTGGAAAATAGACCCAGATTTGGTTTGGGAGAGATGAATCATTTTGCCCAACAGGATACAATGCCAGCTGTGGCATGAGTGTGGCTGAAATGGGGGCACGTCAACAACCTAGGGTAGCTGGGCTCAGAGATGACCCCACACTACCCAGCCTTCCAACAGAGAAAAGGAAGCTCACAGAGGGTGGGCAGAAGAACTAGACACATAAATACCTTTACATATGTCAGGTCCTGTTCTCTTTCCTGGTGTGAGGGTTACTCTTTCCTCTCTTAAAAATTCATTCACAGATAAGGTGCTGGCCTGAGAACCCAGAGGTTGCTGGTTCAATTCCCAGCCAGGGCAACATAACCAGGTTGCAAGCCAGGTCTCCAGCCAGATCCGTACCTGCAGGCAGGTGAAAGGCAACCATACATTGATGTTACTCTCTCTCTCTGCTCCCTCTCTGCCTCTCTCCCTTCCCCTTTCTATGAAAAATAATAAATGAAATCTTAAAAAAAAAGACTTTATTCACTATCTTTAAAGAGAGAAGGGCAGAGAGGGAGAGAAGCATCAACATATGGTAACCTTTCACCTGCCTCCAGCTACAGACCTGACTGGAGACCTGGCTTGCAACCTGGTTATGTGCCCTGGTTGGGAATCGAACCAGCAACCTTTGGGTTCGCAGGCTGGTGCCTATCCACTGAGCCACCAGCCAGTGCTGGGAGTCTTAATATTAAAGGGGACCATAAGCAGTTGCCCCCCAAAGTCCCCAATCAGTGAAACTGCAGCCCCCTGTGCCTGGCACTGAGGTGAGGTCAAGGGTCCATCTGGGTCGTTGTGCTTAGAAGAAGATCTGCTGAGGGCTTTCTCAGCCATGGGCCCATCGACTGCTGGAAATGATTAACTCTCCCATAGATACAGCCTATCTGATCTAGCCTATACACAGTGTATAAACAAAGAGAATGTGGTGGTCAGTTTCACAAATGGTCCGTGCCACAAAATGCACTGCGTGTTCCCATAACCTTCAGTATGTGGGTGATGGGTCAGGTTTGTCCCGATTCATGTGCCAGCAGGTTTCTCCAATGTGACTCACAAGGTTTCTCTTGCTATAACTGTAAGAGGTGGAAGGAGCTGCAAAGTCACTTGTTTTTGAACAAGACATCAATCATATTTTTCTTCAGTTAGGAAAATTTCTCAAGTTATAGAATTTTATTTTATTTTTTCCACTTTAAAATTATTTTTATTTTCAATTGCAGTTGACATATATTATTAGATTCATTTCAGGTGCACACCCTAGTGATTAGACATGATATAAGTTACTAAGTGATCATCCTGATAAATCTCACACCCATCTGACACCATACATAGTTATTAGACTACTATTGACTATATTCCCTGTGCTGTACTTTACATTCCCATGACTATTCTGTAAAAACCAATTTGTACTTTCTAATCCCTTCACCTTTTCACCCCTTCCCTTACCCCTCCTCCCATCTGGAAACTGTCAAAATGTTCTCTGTATCTATGAGTCTGTTTAGAATTTTTATGATTGGAACAACTTCATAGAAGGAAGAAAACAGAGCATGAGCAAAACCTCTCTTGCTAGGACAGCTAGCAGTTTTTATTGCTATCCTTTGCATTTCTGGCTTCATGGTGCCAGGTCAACTTCCAAGTGCTCTCATGAGACTGCTTCCTGTCAGCCCCTGTTACCTCAACCCCTCTCAGGGGAATCCTGATGCTCTTCTCCCCTAGGATGATCCCCACCCGAATTCTGAGCCAGACCACCCATGTGCTGGATCAGAGATGAAGCTGGCCTCTTCTATTAGAGCTCCTGGTGTTCCTGAGGCGTCTCTCAGCCATGGGGCCATAGCATTCTCCAGCTGTCCTCTCCATGACCCTCTCCCACATTGGCCCAGTCCTAGGAGAAGGGCTCTGGGTCTGTTTCTCTTCAGACCCCTCACACCTTCCTTTGGAAATGTAGTTCCAGCACCTAAACTCACTCACCAAAGTGTCCCCATCAATCTCTGAAGCTCACGTTGCATGCAGTCTGCATGGTTTCTCATTCACTGATGTCCTGCCTTAAAGGGACTGCCCTAAAACTTGACAGGAGTGTTGCATAAATGCCGACCTCTGCCATCCTGGATTATCTCTTTCAATCTCTTTTACCCCTTCTATTATATGGGTCCTCATTTGAGATTTATAGTGATTGCTTTTTATTTTAAGAACAAACATTTTACTTGCAAATAGAGGTGACCTTTTGAAAACTAGAACATTATTGCCTTAGAAATATGGTATAATGCAATTAATTTATTCTTTTAGAAAGGTTTTCTCATTGTAATTAAATTTGATTAAAAATTAAATATAGGAGTAAAAGGGTATTCTATCTTTGCGATATACATTCAGTCATAACCACTCTCAATGATCTGTATATTCCCTTCACGTATTTCTCCTTACAGCATTTGTCCAAGTGAAATACTATTACCTATGATTTTAGTTCTGCCTTTATCTCTTAATATCTTCAACTAATAAGCACTTCCCATAGCATTCTAATACTATTACATAATAAGAGTAAACATTTTCAATGGTTCAGTAAACAATTTCATTAAGTGGATTTGGATTCATCATCATATACTTATCTTTTCCCCTCCTGTTGGAAGTGTGGGCTATTTCCAATTTCTGCTGTTGTGAAGAACTCTACAACTCATAACTGTGTATATTAATGTCCTCCATTAATAATTATTTCTCAAAAGAAATACAGAGCTGTAATATTTCTGGGGCAGACATAGAAACATTTACATGTTTCCAATCTGATTTTGAAAAGGGTATTCCACTTAGAACTCCAAATATGAACTCTGACAATATTTGCCTTATGGATACTCACTAGCCTAGTCCAAAAAAATTCTATTTTTTTTCTTTAAATATTTTATTCATTATTTTTAGAGAGAGGAGAAGGGAGGGAGGAAGAAAGGGAGAGAAACATCAATGTGTGGTTGCCTTTCACCTGCCTCCAGCTGGGAACCTGGCTGGAGACCTGGCTGGAGACCTACGTATATGCTCTGACTGGGAATCCAACCAGCAACCTTTGGGTTCACAGGCTGGCACCTATGCACTAAGCCACCAGCCAGGGCTCCTATTTTCTATTAAACTATATTTCACTGATTACTTAGGGAGGCAGACCATTTTTATTTGTGTGCTTTCTATTTACATGCTTAAGGGATCTGGCAGTTTATTCCTTTCATTCACTTTTTAATTAAATCATAGTGTTTGCATTTTATCTATATGTCTTTTATTTAATACAAAATAAATGTATGTCATAATAGCAACAAATCCCAGAAGTAGGACTACTGGGTCATATGGTAGTTCTATTTTTTTAAATTAAATTAAATTGTTGTTGTATTACAGTCATCCCCTTTTCACTCCCCTCTGTCCCCTTCCCCACCCACCCACTCCCCCACAAAGTCAATCCCACTTGTTGTCTATGTCCATGGTTCTTCCATACTAGGTTCTTATTTTTAATTTCCTGAGGAACCTCCACACTGTTCTCCATAATCTCTGTACCAATTTGCATTCCCACCAACAGCATAGAGGGTTCCCTTTTCTCCACAATCTGACCAATATTAGTTAGCTCTTGTTTTGTTTTGTTTTGTTTGCTCTTGTCTTTTTTTAATAATAGTTGTTTTAACAGATGTGAAGTGATATCTTGTTGTGGTTTTAATGTGTATTTCTCTGATGATTAGTGATGTTGAGCATCTTTCATACACCTATTGGCTACTTGTATGTCTTCTTTGGAAAAATGCCTATTCGGGGTTTTTTGCCCATTTAAAAAAAAAAAGATTATTTGTTGGTTTTGCTATTAAGCTGTATGAATTCCTTATATATTTTGGATATTAACCTTTTATGCTATTTATCTTAGATATGTGGTTTGGCAGTATTTTTATTCCATTCTGTAATTTGCTTTTTCATTTTGTTGGTTGTTTCCTTTGCTATCTAGAAACTTTTTAGTTTGATATAGTCCCACTTATTTATTTTTGCTTTTGTTGCTTGTGCTTTTGATGCCACAGCCAAAAAATCATTGCTGAAGTCAATGTCAGAGAGCTTTCCTTCTATGCTTTCTACTAGGAGTTTTACAATTTCAGATCTTGCATTTAAGTTTTTGATCTGTTTTTAAATCATTTCTGTGTGTGATGGAAGATTTTTATCCTTTTACATCTGGATATCCTGTTTTCCCAATACTGTTTATTGAAGAGACTATTCTTTCCCCATATGTATTTCTAGTGCTTTTGTCAGAGATTAGTTGCCTATATATGTGTGGGTTTATGTCTGGCCTTTCTATTAAATTACATGGGTCTATGTGGTTTCATGCCATTACCATACTGTTTTGATTACTGTAACTTTGAAATATAGTTTCAAATCAAGCTGTATCATGCCTCCAGATTTGTTTTTCTTGCTCAAAATTGCATTGGCTATTTGGGGTCTTTTGGCTATTTGGGCTCCATTTATCCTTGAAATGCAAAGGTGGTTTAACATGCAGAAATCAACAAATGTGATACACCATATTAGCAGAATAAAGATTAAAAACAACATAATCATGTCAATACGTGTAGGAAAAGTATATGACAAAATTCAACATCCTTTTGTGATAAATTCTCTCAACAAATTAGGCATAGAAAGAATGTACATCAACATAATAAAAGCCATATATAACAAGTGCACAGGTAATATCATACACAACAGTGCATGATTAAGAACAACATGAGGGTGCCCACTCTCACCACTTCTGTTCAACATAGTACTGAAAGTCCTAGTTAGAGCAATTAGGCAAGAAAAAAGAAATAAAAGGTATCCAAAGGAAGAGATTGTCTCTGCAGGTAAAATGGAACTATGTATAGAAAACCTTAAAGACTCCACAAAAAAACCCAAAAAACTGTTAGAACTAATAAACAAATTTAGTAAAGTTGCAAGATACAAAAATAAGTTATGTTTCTATATATTAACAATGAGTTATCTGAAAATAAGAAAACAATCTGAGTTACAATAGCATAAAAATAAAATACTCAGGAATAAATTTAACCAAGGAGGTAAATAATCTATATTCTGAAAACTGCAATACAATGATGAAAAGAAATTAGAGAAGACACAAATAAATGGAAAGATATCTTATGTTTTTGGATTGGAAAAATTAATGTTGTTAAAATGTCCATACCACCTAAAGTGATCACAAATTTGTTGAAATCCCTACCAAAATTCCAATGGCATTTTTCACAGACATAGAAAAAATAGTCATTAAATTCATATGGAACCACAAAAGACCAAAAATAGCCAAAGATATCTTGAAAATGAAGAACAAATCAGAGTCTTCATCATGAATGAGTGTTGAATTTTGTGAAATGTATTTTCTGCATCAATTAACATTGATTATCTAATTTTTCTTCTTTATTCTGTTAATAAGATGTTGCACTGATTTTTAAAAATGCTTTATATTTTTATTATTTTTATTTTTTTAAAGATTTTATTTATTATTTTTAGAAAGAGGGGAAAGGAGAGAGGCAGAGAGGGAGAGAGACTTAAATGTATGGTTGCCTTTCACCTGCCTCCAGCCACAGGCCTGGCTGGAGACCTGGCTTGCAACCTGGTTATGTGCCCTGGCTGGGAATCGAACCCGTGACCTTTGGGTTCACAGGCCAGCACCTTATTCCCTGTGCTACCAGCCAGGGAAAAATGCTTTATATTTTTAGACTGTGATTTTCAGTGTAGCTACAATTGAAAATTTCTCCTGCACATAATATCATGGGTGGTTTCCACTCATTTTAGTGGAATGTTTACACCTGCATATTTTTTTTTTTTGAGATTTTAAAAACACTTTAATAAAAGTTAAACATACAAAAAAACAAATTAATACATCCTAAAAAATCACCACCTTCCATGAATAGGAAGACCCTTTTTCTATGAATATACACTTGCATCTTTACTAACAGAGATTGCAAAAATCAGTTTTCAGGTGAATGATGTGGAGTAGAAGTTGACACAATAAGCAATCCTCAGAGTAGGCCACTTTTTTCCGGCATTGCCAGTCTAGTCTTTGTGCTCCAGTATTTTCCTTTCATCTCCCCACAGTGCTGTCTCTTAGTCAGGCACTGAAAGCCAATGATGGAGGGTGTGCACAGTCATGGAAAAGCATTTACCAGCATAGAGCTGGCAGTGACTCACATTGCTACATCTTCATTACTTTTACAAAATACACCACAAAACATAATAAATAATCCACATTAAATTGCACTGATGAAAACTGAAAAGTTCATTTTGTGATAGTGCACCATTAACTAGGATTGTTGTAAATTCTGTCATTCATTAAACGGACATGGATGGTACCCACTCACTGACACCAGGAAGAATTCAGGAGCGTTTGATGATTCAGATGTGGAGTGCAGTGTCACATAAGATGGAATGCAGAAACAAAATAGACTTAGATGTTCATTTATTTCTGCCTTCTTTCATTCACTCAAGAGACACTATTGAGAAGCTACTTTATGTCAGGCTCTGTGCAAAGCGCAAAGGTTTTAGAGATTAAAGACCTTGTCCTTGACTTCAGGGAGCTCTTACTAGAGCCCAATATTCTGACTCAAAGGCCAGAGGCCATTTACCGCTTGCCTAATGGCATCACTTCACATTTTGTCCAAATTTAGGTGGTGACGAGGCAGAGAGATTATCTCGTGACAATGTGACTCTTGCTTCAGCCTGTTGGCCCGACATTGTTCACATCTTATATAAGCGTGTTTCCCAACCTCCTGGGAACTAAGAAGTCTTCTTTTAGGGTTGGCATAGGTCATCACCATGTTTTCAATCTGCTACTGCCCTTTTTAGCCTGCATTTTCCCAATGTTCTATGTGTCTTTCTTTGTGTTCGAGTCTACAGAGATGTCCTTTATGCCTTGGATTGTGCCATGTATATCTGTTAGCTCATGACAAACCCATTGCCATGTGAAGGTAAAGCTAGTTTAATAGCAATAATGCTGGGCTTGGATTCAGGTGTGTGGATTCCTGGCTGTGGCAGGGATGGGCCAATGTGGCTCACCACACCTCTTTTCTCGGCACTCAGCTAGTCCTCATTTTCTAGTCTCTCCTGTGGTTATGTGCGGCCATGTCACCAAGTTCTGGCCAACAGATTGTGAACAGAAATTATATATATCACTTTTAGGCCTGACTCAGAGAGACTTGTCACGTGTGTTCTGTCACACTCTTTTCCCTTCACGCAGACAAGCCACATGTTGGTGGTAGAGCCACAAGGTGTCAAGCATCTGGATTTCTAAATCATCATATGGACCTCTGATTAACCCAATGAACAGGGCTACCTACATTAGACAATTCTAGAACCCAGAAATACATGCTTATATATGATATCCCTGAGGTTGTGGTGTCTCTTAGAATAGCTATTGTTACCTGAACAAATACCTTCACACCACTAGTGTTGACTCATTGCCCTTCCTTCTGCCTACCCTTGGGCAAGTCAGCCTCTCAGAGTGGCTATAACCTCCTGTCAGTTAAAGATAAGGAGATAAGAATTCTTGGCCCCATTTTCCATATCAGAGGATTAAATGAGGTAGCATTTGCAAAGATACTTTGTAGACTATTATGCAAAAGCATGGTGTTGCTGTTATTATTGGATCTTGATCCCATAAGTAGCTAATACAATTCTTTCCATTCAGCTGCCTCAGTTCCTCCCTTAACCAAGCAAGATTGCCTGCTAGGTGTGTAGCTGGGGCTCCGGAGCACCTGCACTGCTCAGCCAGGCTCTGCCATATAAAGCAGGGTGAAGCACTCTCAGACCTTGCTGACTCCCTCCACCATGTCAGTCTGTGGACCATGCCTGCCTCAGCCAGGCCACTGACAGTTCCTTCTACCTAGGTGATGTCCCAGAGCTTGACCTCCTGACCAACTCATTCTTGTGGTCATCTAGGGCCCAATATGGTGTCAGAACCAGGAGCTTCTCAAGCCTTTCCTGGATCCTTAAAGGCTTTGTAATACTAAACAAAATACTGAGTGCTCATGATAAACTGTTTTTGCATGTGCTAGTCTCAGTGCATATTCACAGTCACCTAAGGAAGGAGACACTTTCTCATCCCCATGAACCTCTTGCCCCCACACATGCATAGCTTTCACTATGGTCAACATCCCCACCGAGGTGGTACATTTGCTATAGTTGGTGAATCTATATTAACACCTCATAATTACCCAAAGTCTTTGGTTTACCTTAGGTTTCACTCTTGGTGTTGTGTATATTCTATGGATTTTGTCAAGTGTATAATGACATGCATCTATCATTATAGTATCATATAGAGTATTCTCACTGTCCTAAAAGCCCTCTGTGCCCCACCTAATTCATCCCTCCTCTGACCCAGAGCTCTTGGCAACCACTCTTCTTTTTACTAAGTTCATAGTTTTGCCTTTTCCAGAATGACATACAGTTGAAATCATGAAGTAATTGGCTTCTTTCACTTAGTAACATGCATTTAAATTTCCTCCATGTGTTTCAGAGCCTGATAGGTCATTCCTTTTTAGTGTTAAATGATATTCCATTGTCTGAAAGTAGCACTATTTACCCATTCAATTACTGATGGGCATCTTGGTTAGTTGTAAGTTTTTGGCAATTATGGATAAAGCTGCTGTACTAAATATTTATGTGCAGGTTTTTGTGCAAACACAACTTTATAGCTCCTTTGGGTAAATATCAAGGAGTATGATTGCTGGATCCTATGGTAAGAGTATGTTTAGTGTTGCAAGAAACCATCAAACAATGTTCCAAAGTGACTATGCCATTTTGTATTCCCACCAGCAATGCATGAGAGTCCCTGTTGCCCTACATCCTGACTGGCATTTGGTGCTGTCAGTGTTCCAGATTCGGGCCAATCTCCTTTGTTGATGCTTCAAGCTTCCTTCTTTTTGTAACTTCCTTTCTGCTTAAAGAACTCTCTATAGCCAATATTTAGGACTGTTAGCAACATATTCTCTCCATTTTTTTTAAATCTGTGAATGTCTCAATTCTTCTCCACACCTAAAGGAAACTCTGGGTTGGCAGTTCTTTCAGAACTTGCAAAATATTGTATCACTTCCTTTTGTGCCCCATGGTTTCAGATGAGAAATCCATTGTTAGAATTCATGCTCCCTGATAGGTAATGCATCATTTCAAGATTTTATCTTTTCCTTGAGTTTTCACAGATTTAACTAGTATATATTGGTATGAATTTCTTTCAGTTTATTCTGTTTGGGGTTTGCTCAGATTCATGTATCTGCGTGCTTTCTTTTGACTAATTTGGGATGCTTTACATAATTATTTCTTCTAATATTTTTCTAGCTCTAATCTCTTTCTTTTTCCTGGGACTCCAATGATGTGAATCTTTTCTTATTGTTCCATAAGACCCAGAAAGTCTGTTCACTTTTTTCTCATCTATTATCTGTCATTTTCAATTTGTTAAATTTTATTTATATGTCCACAAGTTCATTGATTCTGTCTGCTGAAAAAGTTACTATAATGTTGAGTCTATTAAGCAGATTTAAAATTCTGGGTATTATGTTCTTTCGTTGGAAGATTTCTATTTCATCCTTTTCATACCTCATATTTCTTTTCTGAGATTTTTCTATATTTTCATTTATTTCAAGAGAACTTATTGCTGATTGTTGAAGGTTTTTTGTTACGGCTACTTTGAACTCCTTGTCAGGTGATTCCAACATCTGATTCATCTTTGTGTTGGCATCAGTTAACTGTGTTCTTTATTGAAGTTGTGATTTTCCTGGCTCTTGATTTTTAGTTGTATCTTGGACATTTTTTTTACTATTATGTTGTGAAATTCTAGGTCCTATTTAAATCTTTTATTTTAGCAGGTGGTCACCTGTTTAAGTTTAGCATGCAGGTCCTAACCTACTTTTGTGGAGTATGGTTTGAATAAGTTATTTTTCAAAACCTTTGCAGTATTTTTGAGTGTGCTTGGTTTATCTGGTACAGTTGAAACTCCCACTGGTCCCTGGTTATGCTGCCTAAGGGACTGCCCAAGGGAGGGCCAGCTGATATCTCTAGGTAGAAGAAAGCAGTCTCTGGCCCATAGGGATGAAGGTCATTTCCTGGGCTTGACAGCTTGTGTGTGGCAGAATCTCTCTTGCCAGTGTCAATCTGCCACTCTGGTGTTTCCCAGCAAGGGAGGGGAGTATCTGGTCTGGCAAGCAGGAGAACACTTGCCTTAGGTGCTTGTTTTTAGTGGGTCTCCTGATCCATTCCCTTTGCCAGTGCTGTCAGGCTCACCTGGTGCTGTCAGAGGGCTAACTGCTTGATCTCATAGAGGAATAAGCCTACCTGTGTTGTTAGGTTAGGGGTCTGGGGATGCCAGGCCTAGGTTGCCTCTTTTTGTTTGGTAGGGGCATGTAAGACATCCTGCTGCGGTGTCATTCTTTCTGTCTTGGGATCTCAAACCAGCTTGCCTTCCTCTCCCTACCTTTCATAGTGCTCCTTTGGTTTTACCTCTTAAGTTCTTTCCAGGGTTCACAGTTGTACTTAGCAGTGGGGATCAGGGAAAATGGGTCTAAGCCGTCCTGTTTAGGTCAATTTCTTTAACATTTTTAATTCTTTATTTTAATAATAAAGAGTAATTGAAAAGTGACATTGCAAGTATTATATGATGGATACAAAAAATAATTTTGGCACAGAAATAAAGGGAATTTTAAAAAATTATCTGTTCCAGGTGTTAAATATACTAGCTGTGCCACCGAGAGCGAACAAAGTGAAAGGAGAGATTAGAAAAATCGTTAAGAAGGCCCTTGGAGCCAAGGGTAGAGAGAGGTTATTATTATTTGTTTTTTGATGGGATTAAAAACCAGAGGATCTGAAGTATTAGGTTGCTTGTCCAAAATTGCTTTGGCATTTGGCTGCAGGATGGTTGCAGAATTCAGGATTATGACATTCCAAGACCATGGTAACAGCACAGTGTTTCCCAGGATGCTGCTTTCAAACTCCAGACACAACATTTACTAGAAGATATACTACAACAGTCAAGTAGCTTTTGAGTATCTGGCAAAGAACAAAAACTTTCAATATAAACAAATATTTACTAACTTTTACTAATATTAAATGTCTGTTAATTGTCTCTTAATCATCCTGCTTATAGGAGGCTTAATTCATGTTCATAAATCCATTTCAAGGTAATAACCAATAAAGTGCTTACTCCTAGGTGGGAGAATATTAAATTATAATTGGTATTTGGATACGTTTGTAAAACCATTTCTTTTCTTTTCTTTTTATTCATTATTTTTTGAGAGAAGGGGAGGGAAGGAGGAAGAGAGGGAGAGACATCAATGTATGGTTGCCTTCCACCTGCCTCCAGCTATGTCCCTGGTTAGAGACTTGGCTTGCAGCCTGGTTATGTGCCCTGATGGAATTGAACCAGCGACCTTTGGGTTCGCAGGCTAGTGGCTATCCACTGAGCCACCAGCGAGGGCTTTGGAACCATTTCTTACATCTTTCTTTAAGCTTCTTACTTCTAGAATTTATCCATAAATATTTCTTGTGTCATTTTTTGCTGAGTTTCATTTGCTCATGGTCACTTCCATATAAGCTAAACCTTTGCTCCTAATAGTATACACAGGATTTCAGATTAAAATGGACCACTTTTTCATTAAAAGTGTTTGAATCTTTCATTATATCTCTCCATATAATGATATATACATCCCTGCTTTTTTCATGGTCAATATTTAGAATTTCAATGAAACACCCAAACACATTTATGTATAGTTTATATACAAAAACACACATTTATGTATGATAAATTATTTATATTTTTTCCAAAGAGAAAAATTTTTCAAAGGAAACTCAAGACAAGAGGCCTCTTTACCCTCAAAATTCTCCAAGAAAATTACCTCCAAATGAAGCCAACTGCACAGAACATAGTTCAATACTCAGTACAAAAAGTCTACATATTTTGGCAAGTTTGATTGCATTGTGATTATTTATTATATTGAGCCATGGAAGACTATTCACTAGAAACAGATTACGGTATCTTTAGAAGCTCTCTTAGCACTTTCTAGGCATTGGGATGCCATCTCACCCACCCAAAACTTGCTCCAGCACATTAAATGGCTTCCTAGCTTCCTGAAAAAGTGAACTAAGCTTCCAAAAGTGTCCATCTCACAGTTAACTGACACTTCTGCCTAAGGTGCAACTGGTTTCAGAGGTCCTAGCTTCCTCCTACATGCCTTAAAGTATTTGTGGTGAAAGTTACAATGTTTTGGTAATTTGAGTCCTTGCCTCAAAGCTCAACTATTACATCATGAATCTATGAAGAGGTGAGATGGCAAGGATTTGGGTAGGATTTATCAGGTTTATAAGTTACAGGTGCAAGAATTTATTCAACTGTAAAAATTATTACTCAACTTGCAAGAATCTAAGGATCAGAGTCACAAAATATCATTCATATGATGTGCAAATGATTCATTCAGAGGAGTGATGCACTCGTTATTTATAGGACAGGTTCTAACATCTATAATTCTGCAACTAGGATAGCAGGAAACAAATCTGCCCTCACAAACCTGCTTAGAAGAAGCATTAATATTATTAGATCTCCTCATTTCTTCTTTAACATTATATCATCAACTGATGTTTCAAAATATTCTCCCAATATTCAATACTGCCCTCATGTGAACTGAATAGGTAAAAAGTTATTGTTATTTTCTCTGCAGTGTAGCTGGCTCTGCAGT
Organism: Noctilio leporinus; assembly: GCA_004026585.1. Classification (NCBI taxonomy): domain Eukaryota; kingdom Metazoa; phylum Chordata; class Mammalia; order Chiroptera; family Noctilionidae; genus Noctilio; species Noctilio leporinus. The sequence goes on from PVIW01005708.1 coordinate 92,212, forward strand.
GCCAAAGCAAAGTGGAGAAATGGTTATTTGATGTTAAATAATCATTTGGTTATTTCATAGTAAAGAACACAAATTATTATCATGACCCAAATGTCTCCTGGGAGATATGAATGAGGTTGATTTAATCCAAAAATCTTGGCTCTTAACTCCACCTGATATTTCAGGTCTCCAATGCTATCGTTGGAATGCTTGTGACTTTCCAAAATTCATATGTTGAAATCCTAACCCCCGAGGTAATGGTATTAGGAAGTGATTAGGTCATAAGAGCAGAGCCTTCATCATGGGATTAGTGCTTTTATAAGACCCCAGAGAGCCCCCTGCTCTGTTACCCCTTCAGAGAGAAATAGAAAATCTGCAACATGGAAATGGACCTCTAGAACTGGACCATGTTGGCACCCTGATTTTAGACTTTTCAGTCACCAGAAATGTGAGAAATAAATTTCTGTTGTTTATAAGCCACCCAGTTCCTGGTATTTTTGTTATAGCCCAGACAACTTTCTAGAAAAGCCTACTCCTAACCAAATATTTCTGGGTGTCCCTGAAGGGATTTAATGGACTAGTATGACAGCTGTAGGTCCCACTCACCCACTATGATCAAGTTTTCCTCCTCTCCTGAAATGGCTTCACCTTTTCAGTGTCATCTGCTCAAAAGTGGCATAAGGGTCTCAGATTCCCAATATTACTGTAACTAGCAAGAATCCCAACTTCTCTGCCAAGTACACTCTCTTGCTATGTTCTTTAAATGATTCATGATGCACTAACAGAGAGACCTTCTGTTTGGGGCCACAGTCCAGAGAATATCTTTCTTCTCTACTCTGTGATATTCTTTGTCACCTGAGCCCCAAAGCAAAAATACTTGAACTTAAAATGGCTTCTTCTGTGCTAGATCTCAGTGCTACCTTTCCTCACAGAAGCTCAAAACCATTCTGTCAAACAAGGCAAGAAGAAAAAGTCCTGCCTTCTATTCTTTTTTTCTCATGTTCAGTTTCTCTACCCTTTCTTACCTGCACATTTTATGCATGGAAATCCTCTCTCTTTCTTCTTTTAGGCACAAAAGTCAAGAAATCAAGGACTCATGGACATCAATTCAGAGAAATACTACCCACTTTACCACACCCCCTCTGCCTTAGTGATGAGTGATTCCCTGTGAGATAGTGTATTCTTCATTGGTCCTAATTCTCCATTTGGCTTTGGCTGTTTAGATGTCACCTTATATTTTTTATAGCAGTGATCTTGAAAATGTGTTGATCATACCCAGGAGTGAGTGAGATAATACACTGGGGTGTAGGGAGAAATTGTTAGAAGGAATAGATAGGTAGGTGCAGCTTTACTACTATAATATTTAATGATAGATTGTCATCAGTGCCCTCCTGCAGTCTGTGTGAGTTTGTACATCCCATGTGTTTTTGAGGTGTCCTAGAGAAGGAATCAATGTTCCATACTGGGAATAGTTGACAATGAATCCCTCATGTGATCATTCCTTTCAGTACATTGCAAAGTATTACAGTTTATATGGTCCTGGTTAGATCACATTACAAATTACCCAACCCAGTTTTAATCAATAACTCTCACAATTGGCAAGTAACTTTAAAAAATCCCTGCAAAAAAAAACAAAACAAAAAAATATCAAGATACTACCATTAACTCGAGCTCATAAAAGTATAGAAAAATGGTAGAGCTGACAATCCTCTGAGTAGTAGCTCAGTATCAGCCCTATTACATAAAAATAATGAATTCTAATCAGATTACTTAAAAATACAAATTGTCAAGGAGATCATTTAAAATACGTTATTATCAACTACCTTCATTTGGAACCCCTCCAAAATAGACCCACCTTTGTCCTAGGCAGCCAGAACTGGGCCAAAAAACTTTGCTAAATAAGAGTTTTCTGGGATTTGTTTTAGCCATTGTTAGTTGTCACATCAATGATCTGTATCAATCATTTATAGTATTACCAGAATATTAAGCTTCAAGAAGTACTAAAAGAGTCATGGCCATGAGACATCTGTCCTAGTATTCTATTCTTGCCAGGGGAACTAAAGGACAAGTTTTGGAAGGTTATGTCTTTCTCACAGACTTCAAAGCTAGAAAAGTATTGCCAAAACATATGAACTCTGCTCAGCCATCTAACCTCAGTCAACAGCTACTGACTGATTGTGTTACGGCCTGTATTAGGTTAGAAAGGGAGAGAGGGAGGGAGGGAGAAATCATCCTTGACTTCCTTCAAAGGTAGCTAACCTTAGACAAGGTGCCAAATGAAGCAGACAAACATGGAGACATCTTAAGAGCTCAGATCAAAGCCATGGTAATCAGGCAAGTGTCTAGGAAGAGGTGACATCTGAGCTAAAATTATTCTCAAATAAATGCAGGCCAGAAATGGACTATTAAATCAGATTGCAGGGTCCCCTAGCTATTCAGATTCAGTAGGTCTATGGTGAAACCTGAACATTTGCATTTCTAGTAAGTTCTCAGATGATGCTGATGGTGCTAGTCCAGTGACTACACTTTGAGAGCCACCTCTCTGAAGGATTTTAGATATGTAAAAGAGAAAGGGCTGTCAAGGACTAAGATGAAGAAGTGTTAAGAGGGATAAAGTTGGGAAAAGTGGAAGACAGGTTTAGGATTCTGAAGTGAAGAGACAGTATAATAGAAGAGAGTGTGTGTGTGTGGGGGGGTAGAATGTAAAGATCTGTCTGAAAATTTTGGAATTTATCCTGGGATTTTAACTGGGAGCCTTTTATATTTAAAATAAGTTCAATTTAACTGGGAGTCATTGAATGTGTTTGAGTAGTAACATGGCATGATGAAAACCTTATTTTAGGACTTTAATCTTTTTGCAGTATATTTCATGGTGTGGAGCATGGGAAGGAAAGAGTTGAATGAAAAAAAGACACGTAATAGTGGCAGTGGCATCTTCAACAGTGGCACCATTGATAGCAGCACCAGCAGTGGTGGCAGTGCAGTGGCTGGGGCCAGCCAGTGGAAAGCACTATCACAAATTACAAAAGTCAGGAAGGAATTCTGAGAAATTATCCCTGCCCTAGACCAGACCAGGCAGTTCACAGTTCCAGCACTGGGGGAGAATAAAGCCTCATTGCTTCTGACTATGAAAATGAGTGTGGGATGGGGCAGCAGAAGAAACTGCCTGTGTCTCGGCAGAGTCCATTTGTTTAGAGGAAAAGGGGCGAGTGCTGAGCAGGTGACACTGTTCTCTCTCAGACCCTTCCCCCACATATAGCACCACAACAGGGTAAAACAGGTCATCTCCACACTGACAAATACCTAAGGCTCTACCCCTTACAACCTAACCGGTGTAACAGCTCTACCTAAGACACAGGGGCAAACACAGGACCCTGTCAAGTTGAGGAGACAGAGAAATATAGCCCCAAAGAGGGAACAGATCACGGTTCCAGTGGGAGAACTAAGCAATGAGGAGATAGTGAACCTAACAGATGCAGAGTTCAAAACTCTGGTGATAAAGATGCTCACAGACTTGACAGATATGTTTTGGTATTGCAAATGCATAAGGGAAGAAGTGAAGGTTATACTAAGTGAAACGAAGTAAAATCCACACCAAACCAATAGTTAACGTAAGAAAACTAGGATTCAAATCAATGATTTGGAACATAAGGAAGAAATACATAAATAGTCAACCAGTACAAAATGAAGAAACAAGAATTGAAAAAACCAAGAAGATTCTTAGGAACCCCTGGGATAACTTTAAGTGTACCAACAGCTGAATCATAGTGGTGCCAGAAGAGGAAGAACAAGAAATTGGAAACTTATGTGAAAAAATAATGAAGGAAAATTCCCCCAATTTGGCAAAGGAAATAGACATACAAATCCAGGAAGCACAGAGAGTCCCAAACAAGTTAGATCCAAAGAGGACACATTATAATTAAAATGCCAAACATTAAAGATAAAGAGAGGATCTTAAAAGCAGCAAGAGAAAAGAAGTGAGTTACCTACAAAGGGGTGCCTATAAGACCATCAGCTGATTTCTCAAAAGAAACTTTGCAGGCAAGAAGGGACTGGCAAGTATTCAAAGTGATGAAAAGCAAGGATCTACAACCAATAATAATCTATCCAACAAAGCTATCAATTAGAATGGAAGGGCAGATAAAGTGCTTCCCAGACAAGGTAAAGCTAAAGGAGTTATCACCAAGCCATTATTATATGAACTATTAAAGAGACTACTTAAGAAAAAAGAAATACCAATATCTATCTCATAGTAAAAAAAAGAAAGAAAGAAAACTATGAACATTAAAATGACAACAAACAACTATCAACAACAGAATCTTAAAAATAAGAGCAAAAACAAACTGAACAAACAGCCAGAAGAGAAGCAGAGTCATAGAAATGGGGATCATTTAGAGGGTTATCAGCTGGGAGGGTGAAAGGGGAGAAAGGGAGAAATGGTACAGGGATTAACCAGCATAATCGGTAGGAACAAAACAAGCAGGGGGAATGTTAAGAATAGTAAAGGAGAGAGTGAAGCCAAAGCACTTATATGCACAGCTCATGGACATGAACTAAGGCGGGGTGGGGTTACTAGGGGGTAGGGGATAACTAGGTAGAGGGGAGCAAAGGAAAAAGAAATGGGACAACTGTAACAGCCTAATTAGTAAAATATACAAGAAAGACATGTAAGAGCTTATGAGTTTAAATTGTTTAAAAGTCTATTTTATGTATCTTTTTTCCACATAGAGGTAAGGAAAAAAGTGCTTCGTGGGGTGTTATATTTTGGTGAGAAGCTTGAGCCAGCATTCCTCTTAGAAATGAAGACAGAGTCAAACAAATGGAATTTGAGATTTAGTCTTACATTATTCAAGTTTTCCTAAAAGGTGACAGCATGAAAATCCTCACGTCTGCTTGAAATCTGTGCCAAACTGGTGGGAGAATCTGCAGATTTTCAAGCAGTAAGTTGATCCATGGTGGCCTTCAACCCAGGAGTGAGGAATTCTCTGTTTATAGTCTTGACTCAAAAAAGATCCGAAGTTGCCCCATCCTGGAAGTGCATCACTAAGGGGGAATTTTCAAAGTTTAAAAATGCTTTATAAGCCCTGGCTGGTGGCTCAGTGGATAGGCGCCAGCCTGAGAACCCAAAGGTCATTGGTTTGATTCCCCAGCCAGGGCACATAACCAGGTTGCGAGCCAGGTCTCCAGCCAGGTCCATTGCTGGAGGCAGGTGAAAGGCAACCATACATTGATGTTTTTCTCCCTTTCTGTCTCCCTCCCTTCCCCCTCTATCTAAAAATTAAGAGAGAGAGAGAGAGAGAGAGAGAGAGAGAGAGAGAGAGAGAGAGAGAGAGAGAGAGAAGGAAAGAAAGAAAGAAAGAAAGAAAGAAAGAAAGAAAGAAAGAAAGAAAGAAAGAAAGAAAGAAAAGAAAAGAAAGAAAGAAAGAAAGAGAAAGAAATGTGCCCAAGCATCTCAGAATAGAGCTCCTGGCTGACGCTTAGTGGGATGCGCACGTGTATGTCCTCAGAGCACAATTCTCTTGCCTGATGTAAAATCAGTGTAACATTGCATTTATTGTCAGAGGCAAAAGAAAAAAAGGAAGACATTTTCAATGTGTTCTTATTATAAAGCATTTTTAAAAGATTTTATTCATTATTTTTAGAGAAAGGGGAAGGGATGGGGCAGAGAAGGAGAGAAGCATCAATGTAGGGTTGCCTTTCACCTGTCTCCAGCTACAGACCTGGCTGGAGACCTGGCTTGCAATCTGGTTATGTGCCCTGGCTGGGAATCGAACCAGCGACCTTTGGGTTCCCAGGCTGGTGCCTATCCACTGAGCCAAGAGCCAGGGCTTGGGCATATTTCTGATGAAGCAAAATCAATATGGGACAACCTTAAAACCATCCGTTGGGGACTTTTGGAAAAGGTCGATGAAAAGAAAAGATGAGAGGCAAGGGTGAAGACTTGGGAAACAGTCCAAAACTCTTTCAAAGACTGAAGTCATTATTTGACATTGATGTCACATGATGCAACAGAGGGATGGGGATGATTGGAAACAAACCTCTGGCTTCTCAAAATGTCCCTACACCTTTGTTCTTCTGGGTTCCCCCTCACTAGGCAACCCTTCTTTTCCTCTGTGGTTTTTCTCCCATTTTCTGCTTTTCTCCTTCTTTAGCTACCACCCAGCTCCCTATGGATTGAATAATAATTTAATACAAGTTCATTTTTTTCCAAAATGTTTTGTAATAAAATCTTACTGCTTTTGTTCCCTGTGGCTAGAGGGGTGGTGCCCTGCTATGAATGACCCAATTTTACAGACGGAAAAGAGTAAGGAAAATTGATCAAGTGACTTGTCAGGCATGAAATAAATGAGATTAGTACCCATTACTTTTAATACCAACAACTGAAATAAATACAAGAGCTGTATTATAACAATTATTTTGGAAAGCACTGGAAAACATCAGTCTTTGTGAGTCTCGTATAATGAATGTGGTAACTGAGAAGATGGTTATGCCAGTTTTTAATTCAATAGAGGTTTTGAACATATTTCTAAGTCCTTTGCCGCATTCCCAGTTTCCTCATGCATAAAATGGAGCTGATACAATGATTAGTCTCTACCTTATAGGGTACTTGTAAGTATTAAATGACTTAAAATATGTCAAGCACTTAGAACAGTTTATGGCATCAAATAAGCACTCAATACATTTATTATTGTTATTGCTGTAGTAGCAACAACAATTTATTTTACAGTGACTACCTCAATATTAAAATTTTCCAAAATTTATACCAAGGAATAATACTGATTTACTGGGGAACTTGGTTAGAATGAGAAATTAAGGGGTGAGGATTGAGTTAATGAGTGGTCCACTACTCTCCCAGAACATTTTGAAAATTAAGCCTTTCATATTAGATTATCTGTATTTGGGATTGTGGTGCCTATGAGAAAATGGAGCCCAAATGTGGCAGGCACCAGTCCTACATCTACCTACCTTTACCTCATCATAGCAAGAGCCATTTCCCAGCTGCTCAGAGGCTAAGAGTATATTTGGATTCTGATTTGACACCAAATTTTATTGTGACTGTTAAGACAGTTGACCCTGCTTGTCACACCTCTGTCACCTCTCAAATATAAGCCTCACAAGTCATGTCTCTCCTCTCATACTCTCAGGCAAGTAATTTCTCCTCAGCTTTTCAGCTCTCTTGCTCTTCTTGTCTCTCCCAATTGTTTTCACAGTGTCCACTGGAACTCCAGTACCCCTTCCATAGGAAGTAGTCCTATGCACAGCCATTCCTCGATCACCTAGTACTAATTGCAATCTGGCTCTCCCATAAAGCTCTACTTCCTAAAGTTCTTTTAGGCAGATGGTGTTTATCCTACTGGGTTTTATGAAGATTAACATCATTATCCACCTGTCCTCCTCCAAACTATTGTTACTCTACTTTTATATAAAATCCTACTGGGGAACTTCCACTTTTAGAAAGCTGAAGTAGATGTACTTTTCTCTATTCTTCCCACTAAGCACAACTAAAAACCATTTATATATGACAAACTTAAGAAGACTCTGAAAGGTAGAGTAAGGAAGGCAAACTGGTTAGGGACCTCAAGACCTGAGGAACAATAGGGAGGTGAATTCACTGATTTTTTGCCTGTATATTATAGAATTGGAGCTGAAGACAATGGCAGTCTGGAATACAAAAAGGTATATACCAAAGAAGCCCAAACAAAACCTGCTCTCTCCAGCCAAAGTACCAGGAAAGTGACAAGGTCAGCAAGACAGAACCTTTAGGAAATAACCACTTTCTTTAAGCCAAACACCACAAAAGAGCTGTAATCTAAACCTAAAGCATTGCATGGCTGTAACAAGCCCCCCTCACACCAGGATGGTGTCACATGAGACTGAGTACAGAGCTATGAGCTATGCCTTTCATCCCTGCTGGATGGTAACAAACACACTCCCCTTCCAGTGTTGGTAGGGATCATGGGGAAGGTCTGGATTCCCATCCTTGCCTAGCAGTAATGAGGCACTTCTCCCTCTCCTTCTTACTGGGATGAGTTCAGAGGAGGCCTAGTGGAAAGTCAGGGCTTTCAACATCACACATTGGTAACAAGATAACTACCCCAGGTGTCAGTAAAGGCTATGTAGAGTGTTGACGCTCTCTTAGGATGACAATAGAGGCTGACTGGGGAACCTGAACTTCTACATTCACATGGCAGAAACAAGGTGGCACTCCTACTTTACTTCCCTTGTAGAGCAGCGTCAGACAAAGTCAGCTAATACAGAAGTTTTAAATAAGAGCCAGAGAGTCCTAATGTAAGTGCCACAGTCTCAATTAAACAATCACTCATCATACAAATAACCTGGAAAGTCTCAATTTGAATGATAAAAGCAAGCATTGGATGCCAACACTGAGATGTTAGAATAATATAATAAAGATTTAAAAGCAGCCATTATAAAAATGCTTCAGTGAGCGATGACAAACATGATTGAAAAAATGAAAAGGTAGCAAGTTTTAGCTAAAAAAAAAAAAAAAAAAAAAAAAAAAAAAAAAAAAAAAAAAAAAAAAAAAAAAAAAAAAAAAAAAAAAAAAAAAAAAAAAAAAAAAAAAAAAAAAAAAAAAAAAAAAAAAAAAAAAAAAAAAAAAAAAAAAAAAAAAAAAAAAAAAAAAAAAAAAAAAAAAAAAAAAAAAAAAAAAAAAAAAAAAAAAAAAAAAA